>JAVYIG010014781.1:0-39529 GCA_035222895.1 Strongylocentrotus droebachiensis | reverse complement strand
GATACCAGGGGAGTGTTTCAGAAAGACTAAGATTGACTTTAAGTTGGACTTAATAATAGCAGGCCATTCATGCCACTGTTTGCTTTCACCATTATGATCTGTAGATGATATTTTTTCCTTTAATGATGAACTATCCCAACAAAGAAAGAAATTTTGTAGACTTGTGACCATGATTTATTGTACACCCCTCGAGCGACCAATGCCAGTAAATGGTAAGAGCAAATAGTGGCATGAACGGCCTGCCGTAGTTAAGTCTAACTTCAAGTCGATCTTAGTCTTTGTGAAACATCCCCCAGATCGACAACAGACCAAATAGAGCATTACACAATACACCCAATGGCAAGGAATCCATCAGTTTGGAGTAGGTGTGGAGTCGGTTTCACATGATAGCAACTAAATATTTCGACACAAATTCTGTAATTCTGCATGTAGAGCCAGAGTACCTCCTGCAGCCGATCGACTCCAAGCTCGAGAACTACTACAGCCTTGATGAAGACCTTGCTGAGACTGACAGAGATGAGTGGAACAAGGTTTTCTCAGTCCTCCAGACCTGTATCTACAGGGCCGTCAAGTACGCCCCTAACATGGATCCGGAATACGTCAAAGACGTTACTCAGTCAGTTACAGAAGGTAAGGACGTTAGAAACCCACTTTCCCCTCTCCCTAGAGCAACCAAAGTGACTTGATTTGTTAAACGGGAGTGTCGTGGTTGAGTTGTTTAAGGCGCTTGACTGGAGATGCGAAGGTCGAGGGTTCGAATCCCGACACGGCACTTATATCCTTTGGCAAGATATTAACCTGCACTTGCTACTCTCCACCCAGGTGTTAAAATGGGTACCTGGTAGGATGCTACCGTCATTGTTGGTCAAACAGTTTGTTAGCGTCAAGTCACGCCTGGCTGGAATGCTCCCCAGGGAGTAAGATTGTGCACAGTGTGTGCGGGCAAGTATTGAATCCAATGACCGGGGTAATAGTATATCTGTAAAGTGCTTAGAGACGTCCGAGATGTATTGAGCGCTATATAAAAGCTGAATATCATTATTCTTAAACTAAATTCAAGAAAATTCAGCAGTACGTTACCAGATTGGTAACTGAATTCAAAGACATCCCACAGTTCGTCAATGACAGTAAAGTTGGTACCTCATGAGGGCCCTGCCTTCATTGTCACCACAAACTTCCCTGGAAGCCGAGCAGGTAAAACACATTGTTCAAGGATGTAGTATAAGCATGACTTCTCATAAATTAGTCTACAGCTTTGACCTTCTTTAACCACATATTCCGACATATACTTCAGTCTTCCCATACTGTAAAGTACATCAATAACTACATTTACCCTGCAAGCACAAATCATAAATTTTAGTCACATTCCGATGTTTCTTTGGTACCGGCAAAGAAGACAGAAAACTAAAAGTGAAAAAAATCATACTTCTACTCTAGAGTGGTTTTTTAAATGCCTACCAAAATTTCACAGATATTTTCAGTGTAAATGCCCGCTCTTGAAACTTTGGTACGTTTCTGGTTGTTAGTCACATGACTCTCCTTGCGTCGGTGCACTGCTCATCAAAAAATTGGAATGAGCAAACACCAACTGTTTTTTCTGTATTGTAAATGGCATTCCCCAAAACTCGATGAATTTCAAAATGGTGTTTGGGAAATGTAAATGGGCCTAATCGGTGTCGTGGACGAGTGGATATGTCACAAGGTCCGCAAGGTCACAAGGTCCGTGGTTCAAGTCCCACAGCAGCACTTATGTCCTTTGGCAAGGACATTGATCTACATTTGCCACACTCAACCCAGGTGAGGTAAATGGGTACCTGGTAGGATTTTCTTGAAATGCACTGTGCGCTGATAATAGCTGCCGGAGCTAAAGCTAGGGTAATAATTTTCAAAGCTCTTTGGAAGCGCATAGAGATGTTATTTCATAACGTATTATGCGCTATACAAGAACTGAACTATTATTAATCAGTGGATACCATTTTTTCATTTGCAGGTGAGATAGAAGTCGGTCTTGAAGGAATAGACAGCCGGAGCTCCAGTGGCTCGCCTCGCTGCTTCACTTTCACTCGTTGCGTCACGGTCTGGATCCCACACAGAAGTTCAGCCGTAGTTTCCTGGATAGCGGCTCCCCAGCGGAGCAGGCCGAGAAACAGAGGAAGCTTGGAGAGCTGAAGGAGAAACTCTTAAAGGCGATGTCCGTTGATGCTCTGTACAAGTAAGTATAGTCAGTGGCATGATCCTGGGGGTGGGTGTTTCACAAAGACTAAGATCGACTTTAAGTTGGACTTAAATATGGCAGGCCGTTCATGCCACTGTTTGCTCTCACCGTTATGATCTCTAGAAAATATTTTTTCCTTCAATAATGAACTATAACAAAATGTAAATTCTGTAGTTTTGTGACCATGATTTGTACGTCCCTTGAGAAACCAATACCAAGAATAGAGGAACTAGTGGCATGAATTGGCCTGTCATAGTTAAGTCCAACTTAAATTCGATCTTAGTCTTTGTGAAACACGTACCCCCAAGCTGATCTCAGGAGTCGGGTTATGTTAGAGAGAATGCTATATAATCTTCAGTCGTTCAATTCTTATGTTTCTTACATCGTGAAAGTCAATTCATTGTTGACTGAACAATGATATAATGTCTACTGATTAATTCATGTATGAGCATTTAAAGATTTTAATGGATTTAATGGATGATATTGAAATCTTTTGTTCACAATCTTTTTGAATAAGTAGTAACTTTGGTTATAGTGTGTTCAAAGGGAATGATGTGTATATTGATTTAACCCTATCTCTGCCATTCAGTGTATGAACAACTTATATTGCCTCAAATTTGACCTTTTCAGCAAATTTGTAAATACCAAAGTATGGCACCATATGAATGCAATGAATGATCATTATAATCATTATCAAGTGTGCATATATGGCAAAGTAATACTAAATAAATTACAAATCATTTTTTTTTTCTTCCAGTTACTCTCTACGATTTCTACCAAGCCAAGATGAGATGATGAAGGATGAGAAGAACAAGGAAACACTGAGGGATTTCATTGACATGTTCTGCCAGTTCATGGTCAATTCTATCAAATCATGTAAGTAACTTCATTACTGGCTGATATAAGGGTTGATAGGCCACATGTTCCCCGGGTAGAATGGGGTGGGGGGGGGGGGGGGGGGAGGGGGGGGGGGGGGGGGGGGGGTGAATAACTTTCTCTTTTTCTCTTAGGTGGTCTTAATAGATAGGCTTGACTGTATTTACAAAAATATGTATATGAATTCTAAATTGTATTATAGCCTTTCTCTTTTTCAGCTGACATGTTTTCTATGTGTCCATCTGTATTTTCTCTTGACCACTTTAAGTCCTTGCTGAAAATGCACCTTTTTAATTCATGAATGATATTCTACACGGCCGCAGTTGTGAGTCAGCAAAGGAGGTACACACCATCTTATTCCTTGTTTGTTTGATCTTATGTTTGATCTCATTTTTATTCTTATTATTATATATATGCATGATTTATTGAATAAAGAACAGATTTATAATTGATGTGTTTATTACAAGTTTTGGTTGGTAATTTGTAGAAAGACAATGGTGCGCTTAGAAACAACAGTTTTAACCACACAATAAATGTTGTGTATTGTTATTATTATTTAGATGCCATCACGGCTCTACACGACATGGACAACTACCTCTTCGTCGAGGTCATGCACCACAGTAGCTTCTGCCGGGACAGGGCTGCGACGGTCATCGGTCAGGAAGAGAACCTGGAGAGGCTGATGGGATACCTGTCGAGCGCGACAAACAAGGATAAACCCTTCGTCATCCACGGTCTGGGGGGCACGGGAAAGACTGCCCTCCTTGCCAAGCTCTTCAGCATGTCCGTTGAGAAGTACAAGGGACAGGTCGCCAATAGGTAATGCAATTACCTGCAATCTCTCCCCCCCCCCCACAAAAAAAAAGAAAAGAAACTGATAATTGTACGCCAGAGTTGTTAGTTTAGAGGTGTTGTGGTCTATATATGGTTGATGTCTGATATCTCATCCAAACTATATAGATGCCAAACAGTTTGGAAGTAGACCGAGTAGATCAACAACACACTGTCTTGTAGATATTGTAAACTTTCTAATGAAGCATGCCAACTTATTAGGTACCACATCCATTCTAGTCACAACAGACTTTTCTAAGGCTTTTGATAAAGTTAATCATACAGTAGTTATCCCAAAGCTCATTCACCTTGTGTCTAGTGGATAAGTCTCTGGACTGTGAACCATAATTACTGATACACCGTTGACTCTGAAAATGTGTGTTTTATGGTTTTATATGTAATTGTACATATCAGATACCTGGTATATTAGATTTTATAATCATATTAATTGTTTCACTTTTGTTGTTTGTACTCCTGCTTTTCCAGGCCAATCCACATTGTGAGGTTTATTGGTATCACCCCACAGTCCTACGACATCAGAAACCTTCTTTACAGCATCTGTGAACAGGTTTGTAGCATTTCTCATTTTCACTTTGCAAAGCTATATCAAGTGCATCTTACATGTACACGGACATATAGTTGACTTTGAAACAAGCAGATGTATTGTGTATCATGCAGGTTTATTGATAGGCCATACTGTAAAACTAGGGATTTTCATGACATGAACCATTCATGCATTATAGAGATTCGCTATATGTCAGTTGTGGATCTAGTATTTCGTGAAACTTTCCAAAGGTAAACCACATATTTGCAGAAATCGTCTGACAAGGCTACTTAGGGCTCTAGCCAAGACGGTTTTAGGACACCTACCCCCTAGACATCCACCCCCCGGATAACCACCCCTGTCAACTATCCCCTAGGACAACTACCCCCGGACAACTACCCCCCTGACAACTACCCCCTAGGAGAACTACCCCCAGAGAACTACCCCCGGAAAACTACCCCCTTGACAACTACCACCCAGACAACTATCCCCTAACTACCCCATATGTGGTCTTTATTGTATAGAGATTGAGTCATATTTGGTAGTTTAACCAATATTTAACACTCTTTCTCCATAGATCTGCCACTGTCTTGGCCTTGATGACCAGTTCATTCCCAAAGAATACAAGAAGCTACAGAGCATGTTTTTACTCCTCCTACAGAAGGCCTCAAGTAATCATCCAATTAGTAAGTGATACAGTCAAACCTGTTTTAGTGACCATCTGTCTACAGAGATCACCTGTCTACAAAGACCACCTTTTTTTGTTTCCGTTGAAAATGGTTTCTCATTGAAACATGTACCACAGAAACCTGTACATAAAGACCACTTTTCTAGTCTGCCTTGGGCGGTCTTTATAGACAGGTTTCACTGCACTACTGCTTATAATAGTGGGTTCTTAAATAGCGCTCATGCCTGTCAGATTTGACACTCCTGACATTCAAAGATTATAACCCTGGATTTAATGTGTTTGCTCATGCGATGCTCTAGCATTTTAAGAAATTAATTCCTGCCAGATACTCTTTTACCCCTCTTGGAGTGCATGTGGCAAATGTATATTAATGTCTTGTCAAAGGACATTAGTGATATGGCAGGGATTTGAATTCTGTACCTTGTGGTTCTCAATCCAGAGACTTATCCACTGGACCACAACACCTCAGCAAAGCATAGAGGGTGATCCCAGTCATATTTCCCTTTTGTGATATTGTGTTATCAGTGTCTGTGATATGGTGTAAAAGCCCTATAAAAAAAAAACGCACTTCAAAATGATCATGAAGTGCCTCCAAAAAGTAAAAATCTTTGAGTGACCAGTTTTACCATACTCATTTTCCTCAATAGACTGTAGTGTTATAAAACCCTGTTAGGAAAACAAATTTTTAAATTTCAATTTCCAATCATAAATATCTTGATACTCACACAGGCGATTGGCTTTTTAATAAAAGTCATGGGATTCCTGACTGACCTAAAGGTTGATAATTGTGATTGCAGCACGAGCTAAATCCAGGATTTTGTTTCAGAATCTTAGGCAAAGTTACCGAGTTACTTTAAATAATCAATATTTGTGCATGTATACATCTCTACCATCTCCAGTGATCTTCCTGGACTCCTTGGACCAGCTGTCGGATGAATACCAAGGTCGCGACCTCCTCTGGTTACCAAGGCAACTGCCTCATCACGTCCACATGGTGGTGACGGTTCGTCCGGATGCCGGGTTCTGCCTCACAGCCATCAAGAACCTCATCGACAAGTCAGATTACTTTCTAGAGGTGAGCTAGCTCATCGGATACTCAGAATTAGTATCCTTTTGTGTGCATTATTTGTAGATATTTTTGAATAATTTGTAAATGGGCCATTCCATGGGGTTGGGGCAATGTTTGTGACGTACCAGATATGAGAATCATAGTGCTTATGAAAGAACTTATAAAGATGAAAGATTTCCTTTATTATATCATTTCTATTTTTAGATCAAGCCTCTGAATGACACCTCCAAGTCTCCCATGCTAGAATGTCTACTTGCTAACAATGGAAGGTAAGCGGACTGTGTGTTTATTACACCCTTATGAGTTCTTAAACTGTTCAAATAATGATATATACCGAATTAGATATTGTTGGTTGAGAATAAAAAAGGCCTCGATTGTCGATCACAAGGTCCGCCCATCGAGTCCCGCCGCGGCACTAATGTCCTTTGGCAAGACATTGATCTACATTTGCCAGTCTCAACCCAGGTGATGTAAATGTGTACCTGGCAGGAATGAATTGCTTGAAGCGCTAGAGCGCCGTAATGGCAGCCATGCTAAAGCCAGGGTAATAATCATAATTAATATTATTATTATTATTATTACCTCAATTTTCAGCGATATTTAGTTATGCATATCACCTAGTATAGTTACAGTGTTGGTCACTTCTGCATGATGAAATTAATTTGCAGTTACTGATTATCCTTAATTAACAAGATATTGATCGAAAACTCAACAGGCCTTAAGTGCTTTGCATGTCTTTGAATAGGGTGAGAAAAGTCCCAACTTGCCTCAAACAGAAAAGAAGGGTCTTAACTTTAGCGTCGGTATGGTTCATGGTGTTACGTAAGAATGAGAAGGGCTAACTCCCCGGTGACATTCCACCCCCCCCCAAACTCAAGTTTATCTTTAAAGGGCAATCCAACCCATTTGTGTGAGAGCATGAAAATAAGAGAAACAGAATGGTGAAAGTTTGAAATGAATCGGACCAATAATAACAAAGTTATGAATGTTTGAAATATCAGATTTCTAAGTCTATGCAAATCTCAAATTGGCAGTTTGATCAGTGGATTGTGACATAGTTGTAGATAACTCTCCTGTTGTGTACACTAATATCATTAATTTCTGTTTTTCTCCTAAGTGCCTTCTCCCATGGTGCACTAATCAAAATAAATCGTAGAAAGGATGTTATTCTAGGTCCTCCACTACATCACAGCGATATCACCAAATTGAAGAGCCCATTCCTGTTGTGATAACAATATTCATAACTTTCTGATTTTTTCGTCCAATGAGGCTTCCGTTCTGAACCCAGATAATGAAACTTTCGTCAATGGAACGAAGTACCAGTGCATATTCAAAATACTCATTCCCTTGACCAGTTGAAGACCTTGCTTAAAACGCACCTTTTTAATTCATGAAGGATATTCTACACGGGCTCAGTTGTGAGTCTGTCAAAGGAGGTGCAAACAATCTTATTTCTTGTTTGTTTGATCTTATGTTTGATCTCATTATTATATATGCAAGATTTATTGATAGAAGAAGAGTTTTATAAATTGTGTGTTTATTAAGTTTTGGTTGGTAATTAAATCTTGTAAACAGACAATGGTATGCTTAGAAACAACCGTATTAGGCGCCTAATAAATGTTGTGAATTATAAATATTATTATTAAATTCCATTCTTTAGAACCCTGACGCCAGACCAGAAGAGGATAGTCCTGAAGGCACACCAGGACAACAAGCCAACGGCCCTCTACATGAAGATAGCCTGTGACATGGCAAGCAACTGGTATTCCTACACACCTCTCTCCACCTGCAAGATAGCAGGCAACATCACGGGCATCATCACGCAGCTATTTGAACAGTAAGAATGATATCACCTTTAATATTATGATGCACTGTTTTTAAAGTAAATTACAGTTTAAAGGGGGTGTAGCATGATGAGACTACGTGTCTTTCCCGTGGCCTGGCCCAGGGCCTATCAAGTTTAATATGACTACGGATGACGCGACCGCAGTATTTATGTGCGTGCGACATATGCAAAACCGAAGCATGTGGATAACTTCAATCTGTTTTGCAGAAACGCTAGCACGCGCTGATTGTTAATCAAGTCCATTCATCCAAAAAGAAATCCTTGACAGCATTAACCAGTATTTGCCATGCTACACCCCCTTTAAAATTTCATTAACTTTCATGTTTGTTATTGATGAAGAAATAGATTTTTTTCCATACTTGTTTGCAATGATTATATCTAGGGTGGATGTCTGATCGAACATTTTCTTGAGGGAAAATAAAGATTTCTGATTTTTTTTTAGTAAAGAGCAAATGGGAGGGCACCTCGCAAGATACATCACAGAGTTGCCAATTTGTGTTTGATCAATCGCAACTTCACAAATTCTTAACTTTCCTATTTTTAATCAGAAGTTGCGCAAGCTTTCACTGACCTTTTCCTCTTACTTTTCTGCTTCTATTGAAAACAACTTATATCAGGGAATTCCCCTTTAATCACCACTTCTATTTAACTAAGACTATATTTATTTTAGGCTGGAAGAGAAACATGGTTTACTCTTCGTGGCCCACGCCCTCGGCTACTTGACTTGTTCCCGCTCCGGTCTGACGTCCAATGAGCTGCTAGATGTATTGTCATGTGATGACCCGGTCTTAGAGGACGTCTTTGAACATTCCACTCCACCGATACGAAAGCTACCACCATTACTGTGGACAAGGTTACGACTTGATCTGGGTATGAAGTTGGTCTTCTTCTTTTCCTTTAAAGGTTCTGCCTACTCACTTGTAAACAACGTAAAGGCCACTTGTGACTTTACCATCCAACTACAACTGGGCCCCATTTCACAAACTTGTCATCAGTGACAAATGACAGTTTTTGTTATAAGCTAGTGAAATCCTTGCTTCTGATTGGTTATCAGCAGATTTTTCACTGATTTTTGTCATTTGTCATTGAAAAAAGGTTTTGTGAAATGGGCCCTGGTTTTGATTTTTTTTCTTCTTCCTGTGATCTTTTTTTGATTCCATTCAACATAAATTCTATTTTACTTCAATATGTGAATTATACAAAATGATTATACAGAATCAAAGATAAGAAAGTTAATTGCAAGCACTGATGCTTTTGTCAATTAATAAATTAATACATAATCACATTTAATAACAAAAATGATAATATTCAAAAAATAAATCAATTCTTCAACTGAGAGTTAAAAAAGAAAAAAAAGAAAAGAAAAAGAATGTAATCCATCTATCTCTATCTATATCTATCCACAGATGTATGGAAATTTTCACAATGTTCATTGTATCGTATTGAAGTCTTGATTGGTTATATTAATATTGGTATTGACATTACATGGTATTTCAAGCCGTCAAGTCGGATGAAATGGCTGGATGAGTTTATAATGACATAATGACTTTAAGAAATGAAAAGCAAACCCAGCAGCCTTACATTTACATCATATAATACCTCTAAAGTAGATAACAGTTGCATTTTATTTAAAAAACTTATGTAATGCTTGTATATTTCAGTACCAGATTCCGTTATTATGTTTCACGTTTTACAGCCGAAATATCATTATGATGTGATTTTTGTTTAATTAAATTAGGAAATCTTGATTTTATTACTATTGTGTGTGCATTGGGTTTTTACAGATGTGTATCAATCAGATATGATTATTTACGTCTGGGGACCGACCTTTAAACGTCACCATTCGAAAGACGTGACTCAGTTTCGAACCTGCGTCCTCGGCTGAATCAGTTTGTAACTTCCATTGTTAGCTGGATTACAGGCGCACGCCACAACACCTAGTTAATATTATTATTATTTATATATTACCACTTGTTTTTGTATGGGTATTTATAGGGAGTAATCTTGTTGAGAGTGGAGCAGACCACATGGTTGTCTATAGGTGGTACCACAGGATATTCTTTGAGGTGGCTTACTCCCGCTACGTGCAACCCAACAAGCAACAACTCCATCAGAATATTGCTGAATACTTCTCAGAAAGGTAAGTCTGGACCCCAAACATAATAATGATAATATAATGAACTTATATTGCGCAATCTATCTAGTAAACTTTTCTGAGGCGCATTATGAATTTAGGAAAGTTTGGAAGAAGTACCAAAGAAAGTACTACAGGATAGTACAAAATGTGTGTGTAATTACATTCACATACTGTATGCTTTTGAAAGAATCAAGAGTTTCTAAGGAAAGTACATGAGCTGGTAATTGATTCTGTAAACTTGGTGCAACTGCTGAGAGAGCTCTTTAAATATTTGTTCTACTATGCGTTCTCGGCTGAGGAAATACACTATGTCTCCTATTGTAGTCCTGCAGGAATCTGAGAGTGAAAGAGACAGTTCACCTTTAGGAGGAAAACAAATTGATTTATATCATTTGTATTGTAAGACCAGATAATTTTCATGTGCATGACATGCTTGCAAATTTCTCAAGTGAAAAACTTTGGTCCTTATAATTTGTGAAAGTTTTATGCCACAAAAGTTTCTGGAGTTACAGGAGTTGAAAGTTCTAGCACGTCACACATGCTTTCTTAGCTGTCAGGTAAAACAAACAAAACAAACATTGGCACGTACGTTGCTCCTTTCACAGATGGGCATACACGCCTAAGCCTTTCGTGAGCAAGAAGACCAAGAAAGTGGATGTAGCCTTCCGGCAGGTCCAGACCCAACCACTGGTCCTGGACCGTGTCAACCAGGACGAGAGGTCGGCCAGTGCCAAGTCGCTCCAGAGCGAGTTCAAGAAGACGGCCGGCCCTCGTTACAACATGAGGAAACTAACGGAGCTTCCGTACCATCTGATCCAGGCAAAGATGTGGGATGAAGTGGAGAAGGTGAGAGATAGAAAACTTCAGCAAAATATTATCTTTTAATAATAATAATACTGACTATTTAGGAGCGCTATTCATGTTTTGAAAGTCTGTTAATTGGGTTAGAGTGGCCCTTTAAAGAAAAAAACGCACACACCATAGTTGGGCAGCCCTATACCTTAGACTGCTCTACTGAGCACTCACAAACACAAATATGTGAAGAGAGGACAAAAAATGTACAGTCTCATATCTTTTATTTTTAATACTAATTGTCGCCTTGTCGTAGGTGGCAAAATTGAATAGGATTGACAGTATGATGTATGCTGGAAATTAATAAGTAGATTAAAATAAATCCTGTCAGTCTGCGTACAATTGAAAGCAGTAATGATTCATACTAAAAAGTTTATTTGGAGCAATATTCTAATATCCCAATGTCCATGTATGTATCAATTAATTAAACATCATTGAATATCTAACTGAAATGAACTCACCTGTTTGTCCGAAGGTTATGTGCTCCATACCGTGGATAGAAGCCAAGTGCCTAACCGGAAGGATCTATCAACTGATTCTAGAACTGGCTCAGGTCAGCGAACTTTCATCATTTTCTTTTACAGTATATTTGATTGTAAATTATTGAATGTATTTTTTCTAGTCCAAACCTGAGGGTAATCAGATGCAGTCTGGTTAATGACATTCAGATTATCAGGGATGGTGATGGTGATGATGATAATGATGATGATGATGATGATGATGGTGATGATGATGATGATGGTGATAATGATGATTATGATGAATTTATATTGATAATGATGATGATGATGACGATGATTATATAGTGAGGATGATGATGATGATGATGGTGAGGATGATGATGATGACTATGATTATGGTGATGATGATGACAATGTTGATGATTATAGTGAGGATGATGATAATGATGATGGTGAAGATGATGATGATGATGATGGCGATGTTTATGGTGATGATGATGATGATGATGATAATAATAGTGATGATATTGATATTGATAATGATGATGACTATGATTATGGTGAGGATAATGAAGATGATGACAATGATAGGGATGATTCAAATGACAAGGATGATTTTTCACTTGATATTGTGTAGTTCATTATAAAGATAAAAGTGAAGATGATGGAGTTCTCAATGCTGATAGTTAAAACCAATATGATGACGATGATAATGATGTGAGTGACTGTTTTATTACTCATTGTAGTAATTGAAATATTAAAGATGCTGGTGAAAAAGGAGGGGGAGGATGATGATGATGATGATGATGAGGATGATTGTGATGATGATTGTAATGATGACACAGATGCACTATTTGAGTGATAATCCCATTAACACCCAATCCTTAATCCCATCCCAATCCTGACAGGCTGCAGACCAATCGGACCACAAGTCCCAGAAGGTGACCGACTTCTACTACATGGTCCGAGCCAACGCCCAAATCATCCAGGAGAACCCTGAACTCATCACCCAGCAAGCCCTCAATGAACCTGACTCCTCGGCATGCTGCCAGGTCGCCACCGAGTACCTCAAGACTAACCGTACCAAGAGTGAGTACACTCGCTCAGTTCCACTATGCGCCCTTTACAGCCGTAGTCTTATAATACATATATCGAGGGTTCAGTGACACAAAGACGTAACTCCATTTTAGCCATTTTGAGAAAAAGTTGTTTATGTGTCACTGAGCACTTAAGCCTTATGGAGTTAAGTCTATGTTTCACTAGCCAGTGACTTCAATGGGGTGTTGGATGGAGTTAAGTCTTTGTTTTTCCTGGAAAGCCCACATTTTTCTGAACATTTTGATATCAAATACTCATTTTGAAAAAATTATGGAGTTACGTCTTTGTGTCACTGAACCCTCGACTTGCTCAGTTCCACTATGCGCCCTTCACAGCCGTAGTCTGATTATACATATATATTTATTAGTTTGGTGATGGTTCTTTTACCTGACTGCTATAAGAAAGCAAGTAGGCTAACAAACAGGAGACCTAAAGCTTTATACCTCTCCGAGGAACTTGGTAATGAAGATTATTTTCGGTTTAAAACTTCCCAGTTTTGAGACCACTGCTCTACCAAGTATTTTTCTTTGTCTTAATTTTTTTGTTTGTGAATTGAGAGTGCTCCATGTATGAGAGTCATTAAGAGTATATAAGTATCAGCAAAACACTTTTTAGGCAGTAGGACAGTTTTGTCTGTAAACCTGTCGTGACCTTATGTGTATGCCGATGATCTGCCTTTTAAAATGTGAACATTACAGTTCCAAGAACATTACTATTACATCTACTGTGCTATATTTGTTAGTTTCAAAGAATGAAGCTCTTACTTAAACATGAACCACATCCTTTTTGTGTCGGAAAACAGTCTTAAATTCATATCAAATCTACACTATAACAGAGAGTGTATACTACCAGAATATTAATTCTAAGTTCTGTTGACAATGGTCCACAACTATCTTGGAGTTTGCACTAGATTCTTAGGGTCAATGACCCTTACATTTGATTTTATAATTCTTTCAAACCTGTCTTCCTTTGTCCTTTCAGAGTTGTGCTGGCAAGCCTTGTCCAAGAGCCAAGTTCAAAGTGCAGAGGTCATGACCCTTACCCACACTGCAGCTGTGTCACTGGTACAGTTCTCCCCCAAGGGCAACCTCCTAGCGACCGCCTGCACGGACAACACAGTCAGAATATGGATAGTGAGTGCAGATTTAACTTCTTTCTAGTATACATGTGACTAAAGAGTAATAGCTGAGTAGCATATGCCAATAGATTACTAACGGTGGGTTTATCATCTTTTGCCACTCATAAACAGTGCACGCTATTTCTCCGGACCTGAAATTAGCCTGGGGAGGTCCCATATGTATGTGTGTTTCAAAACAGCTTTGCGTTTATCATCTCTCAGAAACGTGATTCTATCTCGTTCTCACATTCAAATCACACTTTTTGGGGCGTTTCAATATACCCATATCTAAAGACTTTTGAAAACAGGCTTGTGTTTATCACCATGCATATTTGCCTGAAACATGTTTGAAAACACTGATTCTAGGCCAGAAAAAGGATGATAGACGCACCCTAAGTGCATAGTAGCAGAAAGAATTTGAGTGGAACATATTGAATATAGTCTGATACTGTTCTACTTGCATCAGAATATACATTTTCCAGATATCTTAATGTTTTTTCACCCAAGATATACAATGAATCTAACATCTGAAAGTAATGCTGAGTGAGGCCTTCCTGTAGAGAGCTATTTGTGAAGTTTGTCCAAATTTAGCATGCAGCTAATTCTGTTCTTGCGTATCTGTAAAACTTTAAAATTCCTGGTCGGGGATATGATATATCTATTTTTCATTCGTTTAATACTTCACTTGATGAGGAGAAATATTTACATGAGCTTAGTATTGCTAGTACATGTGCATGTATTTTGCCAGTGCAACCATATCCCTATTAAACTTGTATTGCTGGTGTCTTTCCAGTGCAACCTTAGCCTGGGATTAAACTTGTATTGCTGGTATCTTGCTAATTACTAACTGAAATCAGACAAATTTGACAAAAAAGTTTCTGGGACCTTCTAAACTACTATTAAGCCTTACAATTACCATATTGAATGAGATCAGCAACTGTTATGTATTTTGATATTTTTTTCTTTGTCAGGTTGCAAGTGGTGCCCTTGAGGCTACCATAGAGACAGCAGCATTAAAGGCTGCCTTTCCTCCGTCAGCTAGCTGGGTAGCCATCTTGGGGAACAAGTCAATCTGTACCTATGGGATTGGACAATCAAGTCTCTCTAAAGGTAATTCATTAATCAGTTCGTGTGTGTGTAGTGTGTATTGGGTTTTTACAGACGTGTATCAATCAGATAAGATTATTTACGTCTGGGGACCGACCTTTAAACGTGTTTTCGAAGGTGCGTCTTCGGCTGAATCAGTTTGTAACTTCAATTGTTAGCTGGATTACAGGCGCACGCCACAACGCCTATAGTTGTGGCTTCCGACAAGGACATTATGTTGGACTACATCTACACAATGAATTAGTTTGTAAATCCTCGAAGGTGTTAAAAGTGAAAGGCAATAAATTTTCTTTACACAACATACTCTTAAGGCCTGTCCTCATCAGCTTGAGTTTGCCAAATAACCCGCTATTTTGACTATCCCGCTCGCAAATTAGCCAGTTAATTTCCCTCTATTTGGAAAATTAAAGGCTAAATTGCGCCCGTTGGAGCTTATTTGTGACGAGCGTATATCGGTCTGGTAAAGAAATAATTTCGAGCTTCGGGATAATATCCGAGTCTGAAAATAGCGGGTTACTTGGTAAGCTCGAGCTGATGCAGTCAAGCTTCTAGATTCTAATCAAATGATTGGTCAAATGAGGTCACATGTGATCAATTTACGGAGACTATCACATGTTTTTTCATAAAGAAGTTTGCAATAGTTTCCCGTACTATCCAAATATATTTAGACATGCCATGTGCAGCAGTCCATGTAGAGCTAGGTTAATGCGCTTGTACTGTGTGCGTATTACTGCGCACTGACGCATATAGAGGCAAGTACACTCATCTCTACAAATGGCTCTCCATAATGTTTAAGTCCAACTTAGAGTTTAGTTTGACTTCGGATCTTTGTAAAACACCCCCCCCCCCCCAGTTTATGTAGGCCACCTGTCTCCACTATAGCCACATGACTGTTTTCCTTTGAGGTGCCTTCATAGACATCTCTTACTGTCTGTTATCTTCACAGGGAAGCTCCTGAAGCGCATTAACGTGTCCAAAATGGAGCCCGTCAACGGCACCATCTTTGTCCCTGCCAATTCCAAGCACCTGTACTTCTACTCCTACGGCCAACTCACCATCTACAACGCTGTCAGCGGGAAAGAGATCCAGAAGAGCGACGTTAAGGTGAACCATTCAGAGAGGACATTAATAATACAGTCAAACCTGCTTTAGTGACCACCTGTCTACAAGGACCACATTTTTTATTTCCCTTGAAAATGGTTTCACATTGAAACATATACTTAAGGAACCTGTCTACAAAGACCTCCTGTCTACAAAGGCCACTTTTTGTGTTTCCCTTGGGCGGTCGCTAGAGACAGGTTTGATTGTATTGGGTTCTCGTATAGCACTCGTATCTGTCAGACTTGATACTCAAGACGCTCATGATCATTACCCTGGATTTAGCATGGCTGCCATTACGGTGCTCTAGCATTTTAAGGAATTAATTCTTGCCATTAGAGTACATATGTCAATGGGTTGTACATAATTTTTTGTTATAGATACAATGAATGAATTACAATGATACATACATTTTTATTACTTTACATAATACTGCTGGGATCCTAAGAATTATTGTGGTATGCTTATAAAACATGGCATGTTAGTTTAAAAAAAATTGAATGTTTTTACAATAAAGATGAATTAATGAAATTGCTATCACAGTACTGTAGTCCACACAAAGTTTGTCCCCATACAAACATTTTATATTCCCTTTAATTAATAGCAAAGCTGTTTGAAATGTGATAATCAAACTGATTTTTTGATTTATCTTGTTTTTGTTTAGACGCGGCCGAGGTGTGTGGCATTCTCTCCTGACGGGAAGCTGATGGGAGTTGGCTGCAAGGCTGTGTTCATCTGGGATATATTCGCTCAGAAGGTAAATCACTAACTCCTCAAATTGGCACAGATTCTGTTTTCTTTCCCTCTTTCATGATACAATGTATTTCAAATGAACCTGTATCAATGCAAATTTCAAGCATCAAAGAATTGCCTCTGTGTATGTATAAGTAATGATTATAATTTCCACCACATGTTGCAAATTCAAAGATTTTGATGCTAATTTTCGTTTAGAAGGATTTTAGTCATGAACAGCCTAAAGTAAAACAGTAGAAGTTGATTAAGTTTTTAAATTGTTATTAACTGAATCAATTGGTGCTGCAATTAACATTTCTTCTTTTTTTCCGAGAGAATACCTAATTAACTTTTATTTAAAGATTACTACGTGATTTGGGTGTTAAATTCATTTAATATTCTTTTTCTTTATAATAGGTGCTGAAGACCTTCTCTGATGGCGTGTTGGGCGCAGAGAGCTCTTTGAGCTTTTCCAAGGATAACAAGATCCTCTGCGGTGTGCTGAACAACGGCACCTACTGCTGGCATGTGAAGGGGTCAGGGACCACTGCAACGGGGGTCCTCAACCTGAACTGCCTGGGCGGGAGGGGTGTGGTGTCCCCGAACCTAGACTTTGGGCTGTCTCTCGACGAAAAGGATACCGTGGAGGTAATTGTCGGGTGATCCAACATGAGATTGCTTTTAATAATAATATTCCGCTTTTATATAGCGCTTAATACATCTACGATGTCTCTACCGTATTTGCCGGCGATGAGGCCGCAGCGCCGCATAGGCCGCACCCCCAACTTTGACATTTCGTAGAGCAAAAAACAAGAAAAGAGAAAGGAAAAAAACCAAACGGACCTAACAAAATAATCGTAACTTTCTTGTGGAACACCAGTTTTTCTACAAACTGATAGCAAATTTATCAATATTCTTATAAATTTACAGGTAGTTTACCTCAAAAATTATTGTAATTTAGCAAATCTTTATCGATTTTAAAGATAGTACTGTATCGCAGGCAGATTTGGTATCCTACATTTACCCCTACCACGATGTGCGGTGTAATACGAAATTGCGACTTCGATCTGCGCAGTTGCGTTGCGCGGCAGCTAGCTCCGTAAGTAACAGTCTGTCCCTTCTGTTACTACCGGTAGATTTTGTTAGAAAAATAAGTGAAGTTTATTTTTAGTCTTCATATCAACAATGCAACATAAAATTGTCGGTAAGATGTGTGGAATTATTCTAGAAATGTCCTGTACCATTGTATAGTCATTGTAGTCCCATTTTCCATTTTCGGTTTAACTTAATAAAAATTGGAGTGGACTTTTTATTATTATTATTATTATTCATATATCCGAATGGACGTGCTGTTTTGACCGCTGAATTTTTAGTTGTTGCGCAAACTAGACTTTTTGATATTTTCTCTTCTGAAAATACTGCGGCCTTTACGCCGGCAAATACGGTAAGCGCTTTACAGATATACTATTACCCCGATCATTGGATTCAATAATTGCCCGCACACAATGTGTGCACAATCTCCACTCCCTGGGGAGCATTCCAGCCAGGGCGTCATACATTCTAGATGACATTTGGTTTGTTTTTGTTAGTTTTACCTGACTGCTAAGAAAGCATGTGTGTGCTTGTATTAGTAAGCAACGGCTTAACCTACGGCTGTAAGTCTTCCCAGAGGGACTTGGTAATGAGGATTAATGCCTTGCCTAATGGCACTGGCGCATCTACTTGGTTTTGATATTTGTGCTGTGTCGGGGATTGAACCCACAAACTAATAAAATGATGAAATGATAAAATGTTTAAAAATGAAGATGAAATAATTGAATAATTAAAAAAATTGCTTTTCTTTGGTTGCAGATCCTAAAGATGAAAGCCAAAGAGTGGTGCAAGCTGAGTGGCCACAAGGCTCCCGTCAAGTGTGCCAACTTCTGCCAGCCGACCTCCCAGTATGGCCTCCTAGCGACGGGCAGCGATGACCACACGGTCAGGATATGGGACACCAACCACATCACCAAGTTCACCCAGAGTGCTCCAAAGGTAAGATCCCCTTCCAGAATACACCAGGGGCGTGTTTCACAAAGATCCTTAGTTGAACTTACCGGTATCTCTAAGTTGGACTTAACAACTATGGAATTCATGCAAAGTCTAAAATACTTGATTTTTTTCGCTTTTGAATTCATTTTATTTTAAGGCTACAAAGGCTCTCCATAATTTTTAAGTCCAACTTAGGATCTTTGTGAAACACCCCCCCCCCCCAGCTGTTCTGGAAATAAGAGAAAACCTGGAAAAAGAATTGCCTTTTTACCATTCAGGAAAAAGTTGAGGATTTTAAAACAAATTCACTCAAATGAGGGCAAGTCAGAGGATTTCATTGCCCTCTCTTTTATTTTTATTATGTCCAAACAGCATATACATTCGATGATTACCGGTACCGGTAGGATGCATGTCTAAATACATGTGCAAGTAAAGATTTTTCAAATGGGAAATAGGTTAAAAGTAATTATCCTAGCATTTGATACTCCATCAGGGAAAATTTGGGGTTTTGTAGTTTGCTAACAACCCTGTTCTATAGAGTAGTGGTATTCTTAATCGTAAACCTTAGTTTAGGCTAGCTCATGTCTTGTTATTTATGTCATCTTTGCTCCTTCCATATATCTCAAAAAGCACCAAATCTTTAGCATAGCCAAACTGAGGTCATGTCGGAGCATCTTGAGCATTATGCTTGATCAATATAGGTTACCAAACAAAATCAAATATTGTCTTCAAAGGGATTTGGGTATCTATGTCTCAGTTTATAAACAAAATCAAATATTGTCTTCAAAGGGATTTGGGTATCTATGTCTCAGTTTATAAACAAAATCCTGGATTTAGCTCATGCTGCATTCATAATTATAAGCCTTTAGGTCAGTCAGTATTCCCATGACGTTTACAAGCCGATCGGCCGTTTGATTATTAAGATATTTATGATTGGCAATCGAAACCAAATTTTGCGTTTTCCTAACAGTTACATAACACTACAGTCAATTGGGGAAAACGTGTATGGTAAAACCGGTCAGCCCAAGATTTTTTTACTTTTTTGAGGCACTTCTTGATCATTTTGAAGAGCGATTTTTTTTTAGGGCTTCAATATTACGCCATATCACAGTGCATCTCAGATTTAACATTGTTAAACAATGCCTTTAATATTCTTCATGCTGAAGTGTACAAACCCGAAAGAAATTATGTCCATCTTTATTTCTATTTTCATTAGGTAAAGCAGGTTCACAGTGGCCCAGTGAGTGCCTGTATCTTCTTTCCTGACGGCTCCAAGGCAGTGACGTCTTGCAAGGGGGAGGACTGCATCCTGTGGGACCTTAACCAGAGCGTACCCCAAGCCTATGCGGTCCTCGGGACTGAGGCCGTTTGCGGTAAGATCAGGGCCCTGTTTTATCAAACTTGTCATCGATAACCAATGCTGAATTTCTATGACTAATTTGCCTTTATATGCTCACGTCACTATGTCACTGTAAAATGGCTTTTTTGAACTTCACAAAAGGGACTTTGGAAATCCTTGTATTTTCCCTGATTTCGATATGTTTCATTTATATGTTTTAATACCAATTGGTCATTAACTTAAACATCACAAGTCACCTCTTCGTTAGTATAAAAAAGAAAAAAAATTCTTTGACACACAATTACATATCTTGGAATAATTGATTTAAAACAATTTGTACTTTATATTTCATTATAATGATAATACCTCAACTAATTTTCAGCCTAATATTCAAGTGATCTTTCACTTATATTTTGTTTTAATGATTAACTTTAGTTTCCAAAGCTCTTTACCCGTATGAAAGTGTGATTTTGATTTGTATCAATAATTTACTTCTTTATAATGATCTTTTTTATTCCAAATAAAGATTCTGTTTTATGGCTATTTTTACGTTGTAAACATTGTGCAATTAGTCCCTGGACTACTATTTTGTATTTCTATTAAACCAAATTGAATTGAGTTTGTCAACAAATGGGCCTTTCTTGGACCAGAAAGATTGTAGTAACCAGTAATTTTGATTTGTATATTATGATGACCACCCATATTCAGAACTTCAAAGAGACCTTATGTTTTGTTTATCTATTCCTATTTATATTATTAATATTCATTTATATCCAAAATGCTAAGTTATTCTAAAGTTTGGTGGTGCTGAGATGGTATAGGAAAAGTGGGCCTATGAATATAAATATGAAATTAATTTTAATTTGTTATTCGTCTGCAGTAATGGAGAAGGTTCGGTGTGTATCCGAGTGCGGTTCTTTTGTGTTTGCTACGTGCAACGGATCAGACTTTGATATCTGGAACCTGAAATCTACCCCAAGAAAAACTGATAGGATAGCGATTATCGCACGACACAGGTAAGCATAGAGGGATGGATGGAGGGGGTGGGTGGGTGGGAGGATGGATGTATAAATGGGTGAAAATATGGGTGGATGGATGGACGAATGGATTGGTGGGTGGGTGGGTGGATGGGTGAGTGTTTGGATGGGTGGATGAATGGATGGGTAGGTGGGTGGGTGGATGGATGGGTAGGTGGGTAGATGGATGGATGGATGGATGGATGGGTAGGTGGATGGATGGATGGGTGTGTGGATGGGTGGGTGGATGGATGGATAGGTGCGTGGATGGGTGGGTGGATGGATGGATGGGTGGTTGGGTGGGTTGGTAGGTAGATGGATGGGTGGGTGGATGGATGGATGGGTGGGTGGGTGGATGGGTGGATGGGTGGGTGGTTGGGTGGGTGGGTGGATGGATGGATGGATGGGTGGGTGGATGCGTGGGTGGGTTGGTGGGTGGATGGATGGGTGGGTGAATGGATGGGTAGGTGGGTGGGTGGGTGGGTGGGTGGATATGTGGATGGATGGGTAGGTGGGTGACTCTGGTAGGTGGGCGGATAGATGGATTGGTGGGTGGGTGGGTGGATGGATGGGTGGGTGGATGGATGGATGGGTGGGTGGATGCGTGGGTGGGTTGGTGGGTGGATGGATGGATAGGTGGGTGGGTGGGTGGGTGAATGGATGGGTGGGTGGGTGAATGGATGGGTAGGTGGGTGGGTGGATGGATGGGTAGGTGGGTAGATGGATGGATGGATGGATGGGTAGGTGGATGGATGGATGGGTGTGTGGATGGGTGGGTGGATGGATGGATGGGTTGGTGGATGGGTGGATGGATGGATGGATGGGTGGGTGGGTGGGTAGGTAGATGGATGGGTGGGTGGGTGGGTGGATGGGTGGATGGGTGGGTGGGTGGGTGGTTGGGTGGGTGGTTGGATGGATGGATGGATGGGTGGATGGATGGGTAGGTGGGTTGGTGGGTGGGTGGGTGGATATGTGGATGGATGGGTAGGTGGGTGACTCTGGTAGGTGGGCGGATAGATGGATGGGTGGGTGGGTGGGTGGATGGATGGATGGGTGGGTGGATGGATGGATGGGTGGGTGGATGCGTGGGTGGGTTGGTTGGTTGATGGATGGGTGGGTGGATGGATGGGTAGGTGGGTGGGTGGGTGGGTGGGTGGATATCTGGATGGATGGGTAGGTGGGTGTCTCTGGTAGGTGGGCGGATAGATGGATGGGTGGGTGGGTGGGTGGATGGATGGGTGGATGCGTGGGTGGAAGCGTGGGTGGGTGGGTGACTCGGGTCTCGGTGGGTGGATGGAATGATGGGTGGGTGGATGGATGGATGCGTGGGTGGGTGGATGCGTGGGTGGGTGGGTGACTCGGTGGATGCGTGGGTGGGTGGGTGGATGCGTTGGTGGGTGACTTGGTGGGTGGGTGTGTCGATGGGTGGGTGGGTGGATTAATGGGTGGATGGATGGGTGGATGGATGGGTAGGTGGGTGGGTGGATGGATGGATGGGTGGGTGGATGGGTGGATGGATGGGTAGGTGGGGTAGGTGGATGGATGGATGGGTAGATGGGTGGGTGGATGGATGGGTAGGTGGGTGGGTGGATGGAGGAATGGATGGATGGATAAATGGGTGGATGGATGGGTGGGTAGGTGAGTGGGTGGGAGGTAGGGTGGTTAAATTGATATATGGATAAATGGGTACGTGGGCAAATTGTTTGATTGGATCAATAGATGGATGGATGTATTAGTAGAAAGATTAGTCAACGCATGCATGGATAGATTGAATTATGCATTAAAATGTGCACTTAATTTATTCATCAATTGATTGGAAGATGGACAAATTAATCGGTTAATGAATTTTCTGTAATAGATGAAGTGATTGATTGATTTATTGACTATTGCTGAATAAATTGTTTGGTGGATGAATGAGAGACATGCATGATGTGTTGATCAATTGACAGTTGTATATTGATACATCAATGGCTTATTGAAATTGTTTCTTCTTTCTTTTAGACTCCTCCCTTACGTCAGCCCACGCTACCTCATTGTAAAATGTAAGAACGATGCCATCGCTTGCTTCACCACACCCAACAATCCCGGCGACATCTTTATCTACGACCTTTTGTCGGCTGCTTGCATCGGCGACTGGATGGCGTATCCCGATGAGATACCTCTCTTTGATAACTACACTCTCTGTGTTAAAAAATTCCACCATGGACCTGACTTCCATGTAAGTAGTGAACAGGGCCTCTATTTAATTTTTCTTCAGTTTAATAAACTAATTAGTTTAGTGTCTTCAATAAAAGTGAAGTCATGCTAATCATGTCTGGACACTTCTGACACTTCAGTGTTATTTCTATTATGACTTTATAGCTTTTCTTCATTTTCTTCATTTCCTCTGATTAAGTAGAAAATAAGAAAAAGTGTGTTTAATGAAATCAAAATCATAACAATTAAAACTAATTTACATATTTTTTCCAAACAGCAAAAAATAGTGAAGGGCAAAGCACAAATAAATGTTGCCATAATTGTTAAGACTAATGCACAGGTTAAATTCTAAATTTTCAAGTATAAATATGCAAGAACATTATTTTCATTTGTACAAAAATGGTTTTCCACATTGGACTATAAAGATGTACCTCGAGCATACGATTATCGTAATACCGTTTCAAATACTCAACCTTCTCTCTGTGTCAAGTTGCCATAAATGTACATGTACATAATAATAATATCACTCAGCTGTTATATAGCACAAATTACAATTAAGTCTCTAAGCGCTTCCAAACTTCGAGACAGTGCCCAAGCACTTTACACATTTTTTCCCATCCAGTATATACATGAACTTAAACCAATCATCTTTTGGAATTACTGACAAATTTTTGATACACTACCATAGTTATACTTGATAATTTTGTTGAATTATTTCAGATTGCGGCAGCAGCTCTGAGCGAGGACCAAAAGTCTCTGGCCACGGTGGCTGTGAGGACCTCGGACACCTCCCTGAAGCCGAT
This sequence comes from Strongylocentrotus droebachiensis, assembly GCA_035222895.1. Lineage (NCBI taxonomy): Eukaryota > Metazoa > Echinodermata > Echinoidea > Camarodonta > Strongylocentrotidae > Strongylocentrotus > Strongylocentrotus droebachiensis. Next base: position 15,476 of record JAVYIG010014781.1, on the reverse strand, counting down.
GGCCAAGGACATAGAGAAGGAAGACTACCTGAGCAACCCACCCATCGTCCGAATCTGGCACATCTCTAAAGGCACTCCGATGATGGAGGTCGACCTCAAGGTCACCATGACGAGGTTCCATAAGATCCGTTATCTTGGCGACCAGCTCATTGTCTTCTTGCACATGAAGTGGAGGGATGCGTTGAATGGAAACGGTGAGATTTTAACTGTTGTTATTACTTTTTTTTAATGAAATCAAATTATGGATGCCCCCTTTTGAAAAAGAAATGACCAGTATCATTGAGAATTAGTTTTTTATTTATTTATTTATTTCGTTTTATTTCAACAGGGTAGCCCCATCAGTAGTTAAAATACTGTTATTCTTGGGGGCCCTTTATTTATATAATCATTATTTGAAATAGCCGGTTATAGTGGCAGGATTGTTATACAAACGATCCATAGGGTTCTACGAAACAGGAATCTTTAACAAGGAATGCACAGAAACCACAATACAATCATGTAGATTCGAAACATAGATGACATGATGTATGCCAGCAAGGCAGAAGCATGAGGGTACAGTAAAAATGGTAGTGACATTGTGAGAAGGGGTTGTGGTTATATCAAGGAGAGACCAAAGAAGAAATTTAGTAGAAAAAAGAGAAGAAATAGTTACTTTAAATGAACTCGAGTTATTTAGAATATCTTGTTTTTATAGTATATTCTTTTTTTTTAATGATTTCTGTTAACAGGAAGACCCCAATCAAGAAGTGCTCGATCAAAACGTATTGTGGAACAGGAGCACAAGCAAGGTGAGATCATGGTCAGCGTCTTGGACACCTCTTCCGGTTACCCCCTCTATACCGACAAACGCCCCGGCACGTACACCAAGCTGAGCGTCCCAAGGGCACAGTTCATGAACGCCAAGGGAAACGCCAAGGAGAACGCGCAGAGGACGTTCCTGAGCTGCGTGAAGGACGGGATTCTGATCACGAGGCGTGTCGGCGATAACCAGCCCGTGGGGAAGTTCAGGCAGAAGGACGATGACGTGACCGCCTACGCCTTCTCAGCGGATAACAGTCGGACGTTGGTGGGTGTCGATGACGGGACAGTTCATCTCCTGCGCATAGTAGGCGATTCCAGGTGATGTTGTAGAAAACAGTGGATTGCATATCATCGATGATTGATCTTCTGGGGGGTGTTACACAAAACTTGTCATCAGTGACAAATGGCAGTTTTTGTTATAAGCTACTGAAATCCTTGCTTCTGATTGGTTATCAGCAGATTTGTCACTGATTTTTGTCATTTGGCTTTGTGAAACAGGCCCCAGATCAGTGTCTAACCATTGATATAAAGTCAGGAATTTCTAAACACATCCTATTGACTGAAACGTGATCATGTGATGTTCAAGGATTTGTTGTTTCAATCCTCGTTAACCACATCATGAGCATGCACTATAACTTTATTTTGACATGGTGTAGAGCACAGACCCATTGTTTTAAATGATCTTAGTTGTTCACTTTAGATACTGGAGGCTAAGTAGTATCACAGAGAATGGAGAGTTAAGTAGAAGCAAGGCATGTCATTACAAATCCCTTCCCTCTCTGTCACAAATATTGCATGCATGCTGAGATTTTATATAGCATATTTACCTTTTTATTCAGAATTTGTGCGATCAAATATGTTATCATTTTGAATTCCCGCAAAATGGAATACAGTCAACTCTGCATAACTTGAGGTTGCATGAGTCAAATTTTCTCCCTCTCTGTAGTGAAGACAGTAATACAAAATGTAAGCAACAAATGACCAGTCGTCAAATATTAAGTACTAGTTTTATGTAACAAATTACCAGTGATCCAATATTGAGTACCCGGTACTACTTTTATGTAACAAATTACCAGTCATCCAATATTAAGTACTACTTTTTGCATGGTGTATTCAGATTTATGCAATTTTTTTTTACAATAATTCTGTATTTGGAGTGTGTGACATTATTTATCATGGAGTCATGTGTATAATTGTGATTCTTTAAACTGAACAAAAAGTATTATGAAATTCAACTGTAATTTGAAATGTAAAATGTATTTCAAATTCTGGTGTTCATATGCATCGATCATGAACAACTATGCAAATGTATATTGAGATAGAGTATTCAGATGCAGAGATAAACTGTAGTAATTGGCTGAATATTAGCTGAAATGTCATTTCTGTAAAGAAAACTGATGCTGAAAATTTATGTCTTTCTGAGATGAATATATTGTCTTGCTGAGATGAATGTATTGTCTTTCTGAGGTTAAAATTTTGTCTACTTGAGAAGAATGTATTGTCTTAATGAGATGAATACATTGTCTTACTGAGATGAATGTATTGTCTTACTGAGATGACTATATTGTTTTACTGAGGTGAATGTATTGTCTTCTTGAAATGAATGTATTGTCTTACTGAGATGAATGTATTGTCTTACTGAGATGAATGTATTGTCTTACTGAGATGAATGTATTGTCTTCTTGAGATGAATGTATTGTCTTCTTGAGATGAATGTATTTTCTTACTGAGATGAATGCATTGTCTTGCTAAGATGAATGTATTGTTTTTCTGAGATGAATGTATTGTATTTCTGAGATGAATGTTTTTTCTTTCTGAGATGAATGTATTGTCTTACTGAGATGAATGTATTGTCTTATACTGACAGGCAGAAGGGCATACATTTTATATGAAAATAATTTGATTTAATGCCCTTTTGGCTCCCAGCAGACGATAATGAATGTAGTGCCTTTTCTTTCCGTCTAAAAAAGGTATTTTCCTCAAGTCTTTCATATTATGCTGGGCTAAGCAGTACTACATGAAACTAAAACTTCCTTGCTCTATAGATATAGTTGCATTTACAAAAATATATTCTTTAGCGGATAGCCCACCGCACATGATTTATACATTGAATTTGATTACATTACGAAAATAGTCTATTGTTTTTTATTCCATTTGTATGAAGATTTAATATATCTTAATCATGTGATTGTGGAGTATATATGGATTGAACTATTCAATAATTCTACAGTTATTTATTAGCAATGTTTAGGCTACCTCTTTGAACTAGAAAATGCATTAGGCGATGTGGATTTGACAAACTTATACTCTACTGACGTGTGTGAAAATAATATTGTTTTTAATTCCATTTGTATAAAGATGCAACAGATTTATTGTGTATCTTAATCATGTCATTATTTGTGAAGTATTCATGGATTGAACTATACAATAATTTTACTATAACTTATTAGCAATGTTTAGGCTACCTCTTTGAACTAGCAAAGGCATTAGGTAATGTGGATTTGACAAATGTATCATAAACAACTGGCGTGTGTGATAGTAATATATATTTATTTTATTACTTTCGCATAACGATGCAACTAATTTATTTCATATCTTAATCATGTCATTGTGATTATACTATACAGTAATTTATTAGCAATGTTAAGGATACCTCTCTGAACTAGCAAAGGCATTCAGTAATGTGGGTTTGACAAACGTATCGTATATATACATGTATCATAGGACTCATCCAAACAGTGATCTACATATATTTATGTATTTATTTGAAATTGTACTTATATGGGGTACATTTGAACAACGTACAGTTAACAACTGAATTATTCATACCCCTCGTAAATTTGATGTTTTTTTGTAACTCAAGAACGGAAGGTGGACTGGTTGAATAAGAGTCTTTGTTGAATACTTTTAGATGTAAGCCTTGACAAGTGACATATTAAGTCACATTCTCAAGAAACATGAATCGGGACAAATCAAATTTTCATGTACTGGCACTTATAAATTACAAAACGTAGTACGGGTATGAGTAATTTAGTTGTTCACAGTATATGTGAGTGACAATCTGTTTTGTGCCAATGTAAAAATGTTATGGTTATCTGTATTTATTTATGGTCAGTGTATGAAACTACCTGAATATATAGTTATGATACAATGCAAGAATGAACAATTTTAGTGCATTTATTTGAAAAGTTTTTATTGTAATAGAATTACATGTACATAATGTAGTACTAGAGTTTTTATTGTAATAGAATTACATGTACATAATGTAGTACTAGAGTTTTATTTGTCAATCAGTGTATTTTGCTGTGTACTGCATGCCAAAGAATAGTTACAGAAAATAATTTGTAAGCTATTGAACATGACAAAGAGTCCATTATGCATTATAGTTTAGCAAAATATATGTATGTGTTTTTAAAATCTTATATCATATTAATTTCCTTAACAGTATGTATAAGGGCATATTTCGAATATGATTTCTAGATATACCGAGTAATAAAATCTTTAAAGAGAAGGTTGAGTTCTGGGAAGAGGTGAAAAATAATTTGTGAGCATTATCATTGTTATTATGCAAGTGTGGAAGAACATCAGATAACAAATGCTCCCTGAAAAGCATAGCTCTTCAAATGCCTCTATATTCTAAATATGGCATGTAACATCGTAAAAATTGGGACAGACTTTTACGCCACGCGTTCGTATACCGTATTTGCCGGCGTATAGGCCGCAGTATTTTTGGAAGAGAAAATATCAAAAAGTCGGAGTGCGGCCTATGCGGCGAAAGAGTAAAAAAAAAGATTTTTTTAAATTTTTTTATTTTTTTTATTTTTTTAGTTTCGATTTATGGCGCTATGCCTGGCAATGTCTCCCAGCTCAGTAATCAGTGTGTTGACTCACCACTCGGAAACTACAACAACACTAAAATTTGTCTGTCATCTTGGTCTGAAAGTAATCTTTCTAATAGATCTCAATATGTAGTTTATAATAATAATTCCTCAATTTTTTTATATAACAAATGGTGTACCACAAGGTTCTATCCTAGGACCTAGTACTCTATTGTTTTTAATTCACATTAATGATTTTACTCATTCTTCTAAAAACGACATTGTTACTCTTATTTGTGACAAGTTTACAAGCACAAATCAGCGCCTTTAACTACACCTCGATGTTAAATGAAAGTCCTTCCCCGCGTGGGTTTTCGGCAACAAAACAACAACCAAAACAAAACAAAAACAATTTTTTTTTTTTAAATGTCAAAATCGGGGGTGCGGCCTATACGGCGCTGCGGCCTTATCGCCGGCAAATACGGTAGTCCCATATAAATCTTTCTGTGTACAATGCTTGTAGCTTTACCAAGACTTGTCCAAATTTCTTATCATTTTGTCGATTCCAGAACCTTGCAATACACACACATACTTATATGCTAGATGATCAACTTTTTCTGGTCGACTCCACACTGTTCCTTTCACAATGCAATTGCATGACCAGAACTCAACTTTATCTTTAAGTCTCAATTTCAGTTCTGCCTCATGTATGCATTACAAGAAGAATACACTATGAAATGAAAACAAATTAATGTATTTTTATATAAAATACTTACTGGTAATTCATTCCAGCCTTATCTTGCAATTCAAACTCTAGGAACCCTTTGTAAAGAATAAATCATAAATTTTGTTTTATTTTATATAAATTCCCATCTTGGAGATATCATTTTTTTTAAAAGCCATTGAAGAAATGTATATATTCATGTACATAATGCGAAAATTATGAAAAAAATGTATTGTGAAGTAATGTATATAAAGATAATGTAAACACATGTACATGCATTACCACAGACTTTAATAAAATTTGAAACCTTGAGTACGAAATGTACAATATAAAAGCACTCTTTGGATAGTTCCATGTCGACTTATTTCTGTGAAATCTAAATATTTTGTTTTGTGTTTTAATGATGGAGGTTTTTCAGAGGTCAACCTTTTGGTCCACTTCTCTCTTTTTTCTAATGTTGTGTGATATTTAAGTAAACATGTATATTGAATTCAATGTTGGGTTCACATTGTATTCAGCTAGTATACATAGTCCCTGAACTGGTTCATGAAAATGTAATACGAGATGCTTGCATATTTTCACTCACAAAATCACAGTACAGCAAAACTCGAATAAATTAACCATAAGGATTCATTCATACAAATGCAACCACGCTTTCGTTCTTATCATGGCTAGTATATTTTTTAATTATTTTTCAAGAGTATTTACAAGTTCTGCTCCATAAGATGTACGTCTACAGAACTGACAAAGAATGAAAATAGCGTAGTATTTTCACTGACATTACTTCACCAACATGTACAATGTCTATGATATGATTATTTTCAGCTAGAAATACATACAGCTGTAGTGAATTAACAGATACATGAACTGTGACGTCAAAGATGTCAAAACTGAACATAAACATGTACTTTACATGGAGAAAGAAAGCAAAAAGAGTTCGGTTTATTTGGATGAGAAAATGACACTTGAAATCAATGAGTTTATATCTCGCCATCCTACAGATCTAACTCTGTAGGTGTATTCCATTACAAATGTATTGCATACAGAAAGTATCATACACTCTTGTCCACAGTTGAAACAATCTATACAATGAACATGTGGATCCTGAAAATGATATGACAAGTTTGAAATAATGGAATATGCAATTTGAGTTGTCAATTTCCTATAATCTTGAATTTTCTTTGTTTTTTCTGCTGAAGGACACAATTGAGAACGGTGCACAGATATCTCTGTGCTCGTACAACGTAGGATCGAGTTGATTTTTGCTATACAAATATTAAGTTCACAAATGCACTGATTGATATGTTGATGGTCTACATGTAAGCATTGTTTAGTCACTCAAAATAACCTAACAACCTGAAAAATAATATTTCTGACACATTCACCAATTCAAAGTTACTATTTTGTGATGGTCAGAAAGCAGGTTGCACGTGTACAACCTTACTGTCATGACAGGGGAGCCTCTCACAAGCTTGGGTAACCAGTATGCATCAAAACCATCTGAACTCACATATTCAAGGTGGTTTGCAAAAAAAGGGCAAGAACTATCTGATGAGCAAACTCTCTACTTTCAGAACAATCAACCATTCCAAAATTTCACAACTTTCACACAACTTCTATCATTGACATGCCTCCCATAAACCTACATTGCATGGTACATACTCAACATGATTGAATAGACCAAATGGTGAAAGAATTACCACAGAAATGAAAGCAAACAGTGTTGAAGAAAAATTCATACTTTTTACCTTTATATAAACTTGCATAAACAGAGATGTGCATACATGTACTTGCACAAGTCAGAGTAACTTTGAGAGTATTTTTCCATGGGGTCAGGCCCGTCTCATAAAAGGTTGAGATTGATCCGAATCAATTGTAAGTCCTCTAAGCAATCTCAAGTTTTCAATCCCCTAGGTCTTATGCACATGGTTGCGATTGATATCAATTGTAAATAAGTTGCAATTAATATTGACTCTTTATAGGACGGGGCCCAGGAATTGGGGACAAAATGATGGCACCCCCCCCCAAAAAAAAAAAAACACCACAACAACAACAATAACCTTTACCCCTCACCCGACCCAGTTAATATGCTCTGAGTATAAATATTGTTTGTATTTAATGGCTAGCATCTATAATAATATCACACACTTTAACTAAATATCTCTACCAGTCTATTGCTGCTTTCACAATTTTGCCATCAACTCAAATTATGTCAGCAACCACACATATACACTTTTGTCCTTTTCTATTAACTGCAAACTATATCACCACACTTGGACGGAATAAGAAATCCATTCGATAATAAAATGCTTGTCATATAACTGGTGTTCAGTTCCAAAACATAATAATCTACATAAATCAATCTCTATTTAATACATTTCAACGTTTTGATCCCCCTTTCAATAAAATCACATTTGCTGATTGCAAAATTAGAGCAAATTATAACGACGACTTGTTATTTTTTGTTATCATTGATTTTTATAATTCCTTCGATCATCATTTATACAAAGGAAAAGAATGTATACCATTACAATTGGTAATAATAGTTCTGTACCAACCTCATACACAATTGTCTATACACAAACAGGTATAATCACAGGAGAGAAAGAGAATATTAAAGGGTAAGGGAAATCTAAATTCACCAAGAAATAACATTTCATTACTTCATTAACACTTTCTTGTCTTGACTAACATCAAAAGCTAAGGAAGGTAAGGTAAAGGCAGTAAAATCAACGGTACCCCCCCCCCCCCCCCCCACCCCACAGGTGGCTCCCTCTCTAAACGGAGCCAAACTCCTCCATCCACGCCATGTATTTCACCAGGTCGTCCTTGCCGACGGACTTGGAGACCTTCTGGAGCGCCAGCAAGAAGTCTGCGGGCGTGCTGGGCTGGTTGAGCTCCTCCTTGGGGATGTGGCGGATCTCCTCCGGCCGCAGACCCTGGATGCGACGCCGCATCGCCATCATCGATGCATCTCTGTGATTGGAGTTAATAGCAGGAAGAAGGTACAATAAATGACAGTTTTCATAAATCCTCCTTAAAGCCCTACTGCACTTCTTATATCTACTTGCGCCCTCTATACAGCCAACAATGCCTAAGCGGTATCAATTGATCCCCCATGATGCCCTTTTTCTTATGTTAATTGAGAGCTGATTTGATGAGATAACCACCTGCCAGTGACCTTGCATGGAGGTCTAATCCCTCCATGCCAAACTAGTGCAGAGGGGCTTTAAAGGGGAATTCTACCCTGATATTAAGTAAAGTTGGTTTAACCCTATGTTAACTGGGGGGGGGGGGTCAATTTGACCCCCCCCCTGTAGAAATTTCGCGACTTCTCCGAAACCGTGGCAGATATAAAATTTTCCTTTCATGACTTTTTACTTTTGAGTCTTACGCATCTTTTAAAACGATTTTTTCGAAAATCGGACCTACGGTTACAAGGTCACGTGACCTTTTGTCTTTGCATGTCAGCCCGAAAAATCGCTCATTTTCGTGATTTGTGTACAAAACATATGTAAAAGTCATTTTTCCTAAAAATAGATAAAACATTGGTTTTTCAGTCTTGTTTAAAGTTTAGATGTTTGTTTTGGGGTCAAGATAGTTGAATTGTAGTTATAAATGAAATAAAACAACAAAAACAATAAAATACATAAGTTAAAAAAACAATGAAATACATAAGAAATTATATAAACAAGAGATAACATAAGAAATAACCTGGCTCTTCCAATTTTTTGTGTTGTATTATTATTCCAAATGGTCTAATAAATATATGTAGTGAAAAAGAATACGTAAACATGAATAATCTATGATTTATGGGCAGAAATGTGAATTTGATGACCTTATTTGCATAAATTACCATAAATATGCAAATGAGTGAATTTTTCAAAAATTTGAAATTACCATAGTATTCTATACACTTCACTTGACATGCATGCAATTTTTCGCGGCGATTGGCTGTGAAACGGCCGAGATCTTAGGTGGGGGGGGGGGGGGGGGGGGGGGGGGGGGTCAAATTGACCCCCCCCCCCCCCCAGTAAAAACCTGGTCTGAAATAGCCCAGTTAAAATAGGGTTAATAGAAGCAGAAAAATGAGAGGAATAGGTCAGTGAAAGTTTAAGTAAATTCTGATGACAAATAAGAAAGTTATGAATTTCTGAAGTTGCAATCAATCAAACACAAATTGGCAAAATTGTGAGATTTCTTGAGAGCTCCTCTCTTTTAAAATTGCTCTGTATATGAAATTTAATTTTCTTTGTTATTGATGCCAGAATCTTTTTTTTTTTTTCTGCCATACAGGGTTTATACAAATGAATATTTGTAATATATATATTTAGAGTATGTTCACATGTGTGATTGGAAATTTTGACAAAGAACACTGTTATTATTATAACAGTAATGGTCATTGTAATATATATTGCTGTTTAGCGCCGATATAACAAGGTTTCGATGCAGCAAAGCAAATTGCATGATCCAAAGGAATTTGATAATAAATACTTTTCCTCTTTATAATAGTCCTATGGGGCGTTGCAAGAAAGTTGCAATCAATTGCAAATCTCCCAAATCAAGCGTAAGTCTTGCGATTAATTGCAAATTTGCAATTGATCGCAACTCAACTTTCTTGCAACACCCCATTAGTAAGAGAGAGAGAGAGAGAGAGAGAGAATAAAAGCTATATCTAGTTAACTTAATTTAATCGTTAATCGTTAAAACTTTAAACCTAACAAAATCCTAGGAAATTTAGGAGACTAGTGGGGAGTTGCAAGAAAGATGAGAGTTGCAATCGATTGCAAATATCAGTTGCAAAGTTTGCAACTTGCGATCGATCGCAACTTTCTTGCAACGCCCCACTAGTTTGCGGTTAAAGTGCTGTACCTGCAAACATTGGTGATGTCAGCTCCTGAGTAGCCGTCCATCTTCTCAGCTATGCTCTTGAGATCTAGGTCATCTGATAGAGGCACTTCCTTCAGGTTGATTCTAAGTAGCTGCTCACGTCCATCGACTACAAACAAACAAATATAATAATAATGTAATAATATGTCTTGTTTACGCAGGGTAGCATATGGGTTAAACTTCTCGGATATTAGAAGGCCTCCTACATCTCCCCTGTTTCACCCTCTCTCTCTCTCTTCTTCTAATTTCTGTAGTGTGCAGCTTTGTTTTGTTTTGTCTTGTCCTGCCATGTCTTGTTTTGTCTTGTCCTGTCATGAATTGTTTTGTCATATCCTGTCTTATCTTATTATGTCAGTTTCCTGTCCTTTGTGTCCCGTCTTGTCATTCTGTTCTTCTGTAAATTTCGATTATTAAGACACTTTGAAATGATTTATGAAAATAATGTTCATATTTATTCTTGGGAACCTACACAAGGCATTTTATCAAATGTTTGGACCACGTCCCTGTAGGTTTATCTAGCACCAACATTGTCCCATTTGTAGTTATCCATTTGACAATATTCTGCGATTTCGTTGAATTTTGGTTGGCCTAATCTTTTACCAGAACATGTATAAACATGTTACACTACATGTTACACCAGAGTGTTGGCTCAGTCAGTAGAGTGTCCGCCTCACAACCGGGAGGTCGTGGGTTCGAACCCCGGCCGCGTCATACCAAAAGACGGGAGTTGTTGCTACCTTGTTTGGCATTCAACAATAAGGGATAGAGCAACGTCGATCTGGCGCTGCTCAGTGGCTGCCGGGCTCACGATCAATTGGGCAAAAAGAATTTCTGTTTCGGTTTAATAAAATTTGGAGTGGACTATTAGGCTATTATTATTATTATTGAATACAGAAATCTTGACTCACTTTCTGGCAGTGGAATGTAGATTCGCTTCTCCAGACGTCTCCTGAGAGCTTCATCAATGTCCCAGGGGAAGTTGGTGGCTGCAAGCACCATGACCATCTTGCTACTCTCCTCACCAGCGCTAGGTCCAGACACACCTAAAGGTTAAAGGTCAGAGGTCGAGGTTACAGTGTATTATCAAAGCAAGGTGAAATAGGAAAAGAATATCTTCCCTTTGAAGCGACAAAGGCAACCAGTCATGTGCTCTAACGCAAAGTTCATAACCTTTTGGCACCAAACGGACACTATTTCTGCAGTCCAGTGACGTATCCACATTACCTCTAATGACTTGATACATTTAATTCATTTTATTTTACAGCATTACTGTAAATTTGGCAGGATTAAAAGTTTGACACTTGGTGGTCCATAAATCAGTCGACTAAGTTAAACCAGGGCCCTGTTTCATAAAACTTGTTATCAATGATTTGTTACAATAACTGTTATAAGCTACTGAAATCGTGGCATATGATTGGCTGAGAGCAAATATGTTATTGATAACAAGTTCTAGTTTTACTTTGTCTGACTTTATGAATGTGATTCTTTTGAGTATTGATCTCACCATCCTTTCAAGTAAGACGGATGATCATTCCCACACCACTACATGAACCTCTTGTTAAATTTTCTCCTTTAACCCGTACACTACAAAATTCTGTAAATCCCCATAGACTTTGTATAGGGCCCACACATTTTGCTACATTTATTTCAATATATAAGCATTTGTCTTACCGTCCATTTGAATGAGAAGTTCAGATTTGACCCTCCTGCTAGCCTCGTGTTCAGACCCTGTTCCACGCTTGCTGCAAATGGAATCGATCTCATCGATGAAGATGGTGCTAGGGGCGTAGAATCGTGCCTAGTGGTAAACAAAAAGGAATAGAAACAATAAAAGAAAACTTCTAGACTAACATTAAACGTTTCTCCAGTTTGCATTCGCAGAGGCAACCATATCATCTCAAAAATACTATACAGGGATGCCAGTTAGAATTGATCAGAAGGCCTGAAAATCACCTAGAATGAGCTATTTTGTACACAAAAAAGCATGATCTATGGTCTGAAATTAACTTCCTAGGGCCTGAATTCAGGCTATTGCCTGAAAACTGGCATCCCTGACTATAATAATAATAATAGCCTAATAATCCACTCCAAATTTTATTAAACCGAAACGGAAATTCTTTTTGCCCAATTGATCGTGAGCCCGGCAGCCACTGAGCAGCGCCAGATCGACGTTGCTCTATCCCTTATTGTTGAACGCCAAACAAGGTAGCAACAACTCCCATCTTTAAACGTCTTTTGGTATGACGCGGCCGGGGTTCGAAACCCACGACCTCCCGGTTGTGAGGCGGACGCTCTACTGACTGAGCCAACACTCCGGTATTGGTTTAATTATAGAAAGAAGATATTAGATTAAGACTCTCCTTGGAGATCCCCATGTCATGTAATTCATCTTTATTTTTTAAACACTGTATCACACCCAATTAGTTCTCTACCACCCACAATTTTGAATTCAAATCCCCCCCCCCCCCCGTCTGATTATTGGTCTTCGACACAGAAACAGTACAAAAAACACGTGTTTAGAAAAATCTTGATATTTTATGAATTTGGGTTTGTTATATACATGTAGTTATCTACACTCCCAGAGCACACCGTAGCTCTGTTTAATAAATATTGTTCAGTTGTAAATTTGTTGGTTCTGAGCCTTGACAAGTCTAGCATCTTATACATGTATCTTAATCTGATAGTACAGAATTTGCATCCTGCCATATTTCCATATCTACCGGTGTATGAGGAAAAGTATATTTTTCACATAGATTCTGAATTTGTTTGAACATCTAATACAAAATGAAGTAAGAATTTGAATATCAAAGAATATTGCACAAATTAGGCAGATCATGAATAAACATAACGACAGAGAGTAATTTTGTGCAAGTAAAATAAGCAGAGTGACCAAAAAATATCAAGATCAGGGACCCGTTTCACAAAGCCTTTTTTTCAATGACAAATGACAAAAATCAGTGACAAATCTGCTGATAACCAATCAGAAGCAAGGATTTCAATAGCTTTACAACAAAGACTGTCATTTGTCACTGATGACAGGTTTTGTGAAACACCCCCCTAGATTAAAACCAAACATTGCCACAGTAATCTTACCATCTCGAACAAGAGCCGCACAAGCTTTTCCGACTCTCCATGATATTTCGAAGTCAGCGAAGCAGAGCTCACGTTAAAGAACGTCGTCCCGCATTCGGTGGCTACCGCCTTGGCGAGCATGGTTTTACCTGTCCCCGGCGGCCCCACCATCAGAACCCCCTACAACGGAAAATGGTACAACCCGCTTTACATTACTACACATGGTTAAAGTAGGGACATACCATTTCAAAGAGGAGGCGAACTAGTTTCTCCGACTCGCCGCGCCACTTGGAATTTAATGTGGAGGAGGAGATGTTGAAAAAGGTGGTACCGCATTCTGTGGCGACGGCTTTGGCTAACATAGTTTTCCCTGTGCCTGGCGGGCCAACCATTAATACACCCTGTATTGACAAAAACACACAAAGAGTGAGGAGCTACTTTCGAGCACACTTTACGCCAGGCACAGACTATTCAAAACTCTTAGAATATGGCTCTTTCCCTTTTCTTGGTATATAAAACAATCATAATGTGCTGTTTTATTGATTTGATAGTCTTGCCCTTGGAAATATGCTACATGTTATTACGTTATGCCATGATTGAACTGTAATAAACATTGAGAGTGATTCTAACTTTGTTTTGCAATCACAGAATGCATATGATAGCAATACTTCATACACATTTTCCATCATCCACCCCCCTTCCACCAAATAGTGTTTTATGCTGTAAAGATACTATGCTTTACAAGGAGGGGTGGAATCTGCCCTATCAAGTTTGTCAAAAACCCACCTTTAATACACCTTTTTTTAGTGTGACTAATTAGAAAACCAGGACAAACATAGTATAGACTTCAAGGCAATGGCCAATAAATTAGCAGAATGTAGAACAAGGTTCTTCTGTTTCTCAAGATCTTAATTCTGTCCCCTTTTCATGAGTACCATAAGCCTACATTTTATAACAAGTCGCAAACAAATCTTTCTCCCAAACCGTACCTTCCAGGGTCTTCTGATTCCCTTGAAGTAATCAGGCATCCACAGAGGGAGAACCACGGCTTCTTCTAGCAGACGCTTGGCTTCGGTCAGACCAGCAATGTCAGCCCTGGAGTAAACACAGACAAAAACATAATCATAAACATGACTGCACACATTCAAAATTCTGCCCGACAATGTCAACATTTAAAGAACAACGGCTTCTTCTGGCAGGCGTTTGGCCTCAGTCAGACCAGCGATATCAGCCCTGGAGTAAGCACAGACACAAACATGAATACACACATACAAATTCTGCCCGACAATGTCAACATTTAAAGAACCACGGCTTCTTCTAGCAGACGTTTGGCTTCGGTCAGACCAGCAATATCGGCCCTGGAGTAAACACAGACACAAACATGAATACACACATACAAACTTTTACAAGCCATTCGCCCGTCTGATTATCAAGATATTTATGAATGGAAATCGAAATTTCATTTTTCGTTTTCACAACGGTTTTTATAACACTACAGTCTATTGGTGAAAATGAGTATGGTAAAACCGGTCACCCAAAGATTTTACTTTTTTTGAGCCACTTCATGATGATTTTGAATCACATTTTTTTAGGGCTTCAATATTACACCATATCACAGACACTGATAACACTTAGGGCCATTTATCTCAGATTTAACTTTGTTAAACGATGCCTTTAACCATAAACATGAATACACACATACAAAATTCTGCCCGACAATGTCAACATCTAAAATAAAGTTCAAAGATATCTTCAAAAGATATAGTGCAATAGTATATAAACTTACCGGAACTTGTGTTTTTCTGTATTGTATTGAAGTGTATTTATTTGACGTTAAGTATTTATTATTCATCTTGTTAAAGAGTTATTTGTAACTTTCCTTTATTTCTTCCATTATAATTAAAGCATGATAAATAAACATTTTATGTAATTTCATTTAGCCTGGGAATTACCTTGATATATTAATTGTTGTTACAAGAAACTGCATGTAGTAAATGCATTTCAAAACAAAACAAAACATATATCTCATACCAGTGAACATTTGGGTTCCTCTGCACAATGTCTCTTTCTAGATTTTCTACCAGATCTTTGTCATAACCAGCCCCCTCAAACTTCTTCTCGTCACCTTCTTCACCTGATGGGGCCTTCTTATCCTACATGGGAGAGAAAAG
>JAVYIG010014780.1:0-39530 GCA_035222895.1 Strongylocentrotus droebachiensis | reverse complement strand
GCTGCCGTTTTCTATGGCTGCACAATAGAATCTACTGGTGTGCTGTTACCTTTGATGTTATCTTCGATGCCGCCAATATCATTGGAAAGCTTCAGTAGTGATTATTGTCATAAAGAAATATCCTTAATATTTCACTTTTTATTTGAACTAACAAGGGGAAAATCTAACAGATGATAAAATATGAATACTAAAGCCTAATTGTGTCAAGAAATTTTCTTACATTGTATGATAGCAGCTTTAATTTGTGAAAAATAGTAAAAATGTACAGTCCTAAAACCTACAATTTGACACTTTTCCGATTACTTGCGGCTCACGAAAATAAAAAGTGAATTTGTCCGTATACAGCTCTTTGTGATGTTATATGTCAGATTAGTGCCCACACATGCCCAGTCGAGTAATTTTGATTAATATTTCAGGAAATTTTGCTCCAATTTCTTTCGCTTGCCTCCTGTAAAAGATAAGCACTGTGTAGGCCTAGTGCTCGTATTATCAGACGAGTGGTAGCGAAAAGTTATTAGCATTACAAAAGCATATTTCCCTTTTAAAGTGGCCCGATAGTTTGCAGCTAGGCAGGAATCTTTTGTCTACGTATCTGCAAGGAAGGTCCAGTTAGGCACATGCCTGACATATTTTCTCCTGGCGGCATCGAAGATGGTACAAAGGGAATGAGCTAGATAGGACTCCATTCTCTTAAAACTTCTTGATTGAATCAAATAAATCTTGAATCAGATGAGAGTTTCAAATTTTAAAGGCTCTTATTGCCTTTTAAAATTCATTGCTTTTTCGAATTTTATATAATCACGGCCTCGCTGAAAAACAGCATTTGCTAAATGCGGGCACAATTATTGCATTTTTTTTAACCGTGAATAGATAAAATATACCATACCATACTATACCATATGAAATTAGAAATAGTTTGTCTCTTTAAAAGACGTAAAAACAGTTTACATTTTGAATCAAAAACACCTACGAAATTGTGAGTAAATTACTAAAGTTAAGATATGAACAAAATACGCATGAACTTGACATTTTTATCACATCAGGGCAAGAAAAAGACACGACTAAACTTTACATTGAAATATCAAACGCTGGGCAATAACCTCTTTTTTATCAGGCAAGTGGAATCTTTGAAGAAAAATGACGAAAAATAAATGTTTAAATAGGTATTTCTTTTGAAGAATCTTTTAGTGCCCCAATTATCTTTGTTTAATGAATTGAATGCACTTCTTTTTATCTCATTTTTTTTAATTAGACGTATTTGTGCTCAGAAGTTTGAGTGAAAAGAGAATTGCTATACGTCTCTGATATTACTTCGTTCCTGTATTTCTCTTTGAATCTCGAGCTTATCTCCATATATTTCTGAGTTAAGATTAAATGAAGCGTTAGCCTGGAATGGGGTATACTTTTGTTACCTTTTTATCAAAATGCTTTAACAAAATAAATAAAATAAAAGGGACAAGGCAAAATAAGAAAAAGGCAAGAACAGGAAAGTTCAATAAAGAAACAATTACAAAATACGGTGTAGCAGCGTTTGCGTTCATCATTTTGATTCGACAGATTTGCAAAATAGAAATGGCTGAAATTATTAGGAAAATGAGGATTCACGAAAAAGATTAATACTATTCGATGTAGGAAAAGGATGATAATCATAATACCCGTTTCTTGTTTCTTATGAAGCGCTTTAACATTATCACCAAAATGTAGATAGATAAAATGCTTTGTGAAGGACATACAAATTGTGCCGGGGCTCGAACCGTGACCTTTGTATTTCCATATGACTACGACACATCTACATAACGATAACTATAGAATATACATTTCAGCTCACCCATCTACGTGGCCGATCAAGTCTCCTTTTATCGGAGTAACTTGATCCACAAGACCGCTGCAATACCATGATTCAATCGCTCCTCGAGTGGTCCCGCTATCCAACTCGCTCAGCGACCAATGCAAGTTGGGATCCGGTAGTGCGTCTGTAGATCAAACATGTACATAAATCGTCAGTGCTGAGCCTTGCAGGAGCTCTGAATAGTCTCATCTATAGCAACAACTGGCATTCTAACTCGCACATCGTCCAGTGGACACATTGGCCCGAATTCACAAAGGAGGTTTGTCGACAAACCTCCTTTTGTTTCGACAAACCTTTTGTTTTTTACAAACCAAGGTTTGTAAAAACGCGTCGAAACGCGTCATATGACGCACATAAACCTCGGTTTGTCGACAAACCTCCTTTTGTTTCGACAAACCTTTTTTTTTTTTTTACAAACCAAGGTTTGTAAAACGCTAATAAAAAGGCTAATTATACTACATATACATGGAATATCTTCTCATGAATTATTGATTAATCTTTCAAAAGTGATTTACAATGTTGCATTGCACCATTTTTAGGCTTTATAGATAAACAATGACAATGAATTCCATATATTGTACATATTATGCTAATTGTGCTATTTAAACAATTGTATTACTTAAAAATAAAAATTTGTGTCATAAATGAATTCTTTGTCATAGAAAACTCTTGAAAAGTCGTTTTATCCATGTTTTCAGGCTTCCTGGATTGAGATTAGCAACATAATTACAAATTGCACATATGCTAATTAGATGATTATGCTTATTATGGCTATTAAAAAAAGTTGCCCAAGGTTGCCAAGCTGGAAACCAAGCTGAATTTACTTCAATACCCATCTAGAACACAGATCAACAACAAAAACCTTGTACTGAACAACTTTTCCAGGTCTGAAAAACTTCTACAGGACTATGCTCCAAGCCGCCGAAAAGTGTATGCGATAATCTGCAACTGTTGACCAGGTGGTGAGATAAATTACTTTGAAATTCTTTTGTGTGAAGCACTGCCTTAGCACCTGAAATATGCTCTATGAGGAACATAATTATTTCGATATAACAATATCCATTTGTTTTATGAAGTTGGCCTATATTTAAAAAAAAAGCATTCTTAAATTCTCAACGGGTCAATTTTAGAATACTTTAATGGGCTGACTGCAAAGTTAATCATAGAGTTGCCGATTTGTGTTTGATCAATCACCGTGAAAAAAAATATAAATAATTCACGACTTTCTGATCTTGTATATGATCAGTTTCATTGCTGTTTTTGTTGTGTTGTTGCAGCTGCGTTTGCTGCTTATTAGTAAATCTTTGACCAGCCTGTCAGCAAAATATATTTGACACCCTCCCACGTTCAAAGTAATCTAGGCGACGCCCCTGTTTTTGCGCTGAGCCCCCGACTCCCTCCCCAGCGTTATCAAGTAATACATGAGAACTTACTGTCGATGAATTGGCTGCAAATGTGCCTCTCAAAAAATTGCCCCAAGACTCCTCCTCGATCCTTCTCCTCCTCCCTCCCCCTCTCTCTCTCTCTCTCTCTCTCTATCTCTTTCTAGAACCGATAACAGTATATATGAAAGAAAATATATATATGAAAGAAAATGTAAAGAAGACTTTTATCATACCTGCAGGGATGGAGCACTTTAGTCTCACCTCCATGTCCACGCAGGTCTGGTTGAAACAGCGCAACACGCCATTTTCACAGGATACTGTGGAAGAAAGTCCTGTATCGGCAAGACTACGATGGGTAAACTTTTCCCGACACTGCGTCTCGGTGATCGGCATGCAGACCTGCAAAAAAAAAGACTTATGTTACAAGTGCAGCAGATCCACGATTTTCCATTAGGCCCCTTGGGGGGGGGGGGGGGGGGGGGGGCGGAAATTTGAAAATCGCGCAGACTTAAATCCGTTTCGTTGACAATCAGCCATGCATGAAGTCTTTCGTCTATGTCTGATCGTCAACGAAACGGAGTAAAGCCTTTTGTCAATTCCGTTTGTTGCTACGACAGGCAGCCAGTAAAAACGAATTCGTTTAATCAAATTATGGAAATGCAAGCATCACTTGAAACAAACAAAACTTTATTATTCCTTGCTCATTTTTTCTGATTGAGGTGTCATTATGAAAGGGCAGAAACTGAACTTTTTAGAAATGTGATTTTCTCTTTGAAATTCAGATACCGTTTCGTTGACAATCAGCCATGCATGAAGTCTTTCGTCTATGTCTGATCGTCAACGAAACGGAGTAAAGCCTTTTGTCAATTCCGTTTGTTGCTACGACAGGCAGCCAGTAAAAACGAATTCGTTTAATCAAATTATGGAAATGCAAGCATCACTTGAAACAAACAAAACTTTATTATTCCTTGCTCATTTTTTCTGATTGAGGTGTCATTATGAAAGGGCAGAAACTGAACTTTTTAGAAATGTGATTTTCTCTTTGAAGGGCAAGAAGGCAAGAAGGGATTAGACCACACAGCGAGGTCACTGACAGGTGGCATTCTCATTAACTCAGCTCTCAACTAACATAAGAAAAAGAGGATCATGGGGACCAACATGCACCGATTGGGGAAGTTTTCTATATAGAGGGAGCAAGTAGCTACAAGTAGGACAGTGGGGCTTTAAGGGAGAACAAAAAATACTTGGGTCTCTATAGACATGTGGCCACTAAGACCGGTTTGACATGTAGTAGTATGTTAATTTGTGTCATTCCTGGTTATTGTTATCTTTAATCTTACATTATAATTTTTAAATTTGCTATCCAATGTATAAACAAATTGAGAATGATCCTTCAATGAAATCAATAAAATTTGAATTGAATTTGAATTAAATTTGAATTGAATTTGAATTGAATTTGAATTGAATTTGAATTGAATTGAATTGAATTTGAATTGAATTTGAATTGAATTTGAATTGAATTGAATTGTATGGCGTGACCCTGCTGCTATTCATTACCAAGTTGGGCACTTTGGGAGAAATAGGGGGGGGGGGGCACTTGCCAAATAATGATATGAAAGATTTATTTACAATTGCATAACGGCATTTTGATAATGTTCTCTTTCTTATTTAATTTCAACAACTTTCTTGATAACTATGACTTACTTGTTTTTTTTTAATGATTTCTGAATTGATTTTGTCCCTGTCCCTTTAAACCCGACTGATAATTTACAAAAAGTAGATGGATGTTCGACTGCACTCAGTCGAAAATGATGCCTCCGCCATAAAGCGATTGTAAGCAACAAAAGCAATTTTAAAAATTCAAGTTTGATTGTAATCCATTAACAGGTTCTAAGAATATCGTGATTACGAGCTATTATTCCTATACATGTATGACCCTTTGAACTTTGACCTCATGACCCTAAAATCTGATCAGTTCATTGGCTATGCAAGATACATAAACATGTCCGAGTTTGATAGTAATCCATTAACAGGTTCTCAGAATATCGTGAAACGAGCTATTATTCATACACAATGATCCTATGAACGTTGACCTCATCATGACCCCAAAATATATTCAGTTAATTGGCCTTGCAAGATACATATGACCCAAGCTTGGCGGTAATCCATCAATCGGTTCTTGAAAACGCGATCACTAGCTAATTTTGCATACATAATGAGCCTGTGACCTTTGACCTTGTAACAATAAAATTTAAATCAGTTCATTGACTCTGCACGATGCATACGTCATGACACGAGTTTGACGCTGATCCATCAATCGGTTGGTGAGATAACCCGATCACGATGCCTTTCTGCATACACTATGAGCCCTGTGACCTTTGACCTTGTGACTCCAAAATCTAATCAGTTCATTGGCTCTGCAAGATACATGCAAGACCCAAGGTTTTGAGAAAACGCGATCACGAGCTATTTTTGCATACATAATGAGCCCTGTGACCTTTGACCTACGACCTCGTGACCCCAAATATAATCAGTTCATTAGCTGTGAAAGATATATACATGACCCAAGTATGGCGGTAATCCATCAATTGGTTCTTGAGATTACGCGATCACGAGAACGGGATGTACAGCCGGACGGACAACCAGAAAACATAATGGCCCGAATTCACAAAGGAGGTTTGTCGACAAACGTAGGTTTATTTGTAAAAACGCGTAAAAACGCGTCATAATATGACGCACATACACCTAGGTTTGTCGACAAACCTTCTTTGTGAATTCAGGCCAATGCCCTTGACTACTTTGTAGCAGAGGCATTAAAACGAAAAACAATACTCGAATCACCTCTAATAATGTGTGAGTAAAAAAAAAGGTTTAGACCTAGAAAATTGCTTGATTACTTTTAAAATCATCTATGAACAGTAAATTATTATACATCTTATGAAAGAGTGTTTTTCCCCAAATCTTGTGCGGTATGTGTTCACGCTTGGATGAACAGGAGGCATTGTTTGCGAGAGGTTTTTTTTTACTCACGATGCACATGACCGGGGAGCCAACGTCATATTCGTTCGCCATCCAGGTTACTTGGTTTAAACAACGAGTCTGCGCCTGTAACACAGGTTCGAACAATTCAAAATATGTAAAAGCTAATGAATTGTCTCTTAATTGTTTTCCGAGAGTCTTTGTAAGCGTGTTAAGCTCTAACCTTAGAAAAGTCTTCCTGCTCGCCGACATCGGTCAGGGGGTCAATAGAGGAATACCAATCTGTCCAGTAGGTGGTCCTTATCGCCTGCGAATCTTGATTATAAAAAAACAAATGGTTTAACATGAAATCTTATTGAAAACTTATATCTTTTTACAACATGAAGCCCGGAGTAATTGTTGCCGAAGCAAAATAAAAAATTTGGAGCACCTACTACACCAGTCACACAAACGAGACCGACACCTGACCGACACTAGACCGACACTAGACCGACGCTAGACTGAATAAACGATTCCTTTACCCCGACTGACCAGTGATCGGTATGGAGTCGGTGTTGAGACAGTGGAGTGGTCGTGAAGTCGGTATGGCGGTTTGACTGTAGTCCTGTAGAAGTTTCTCAGACCTGGAAAAATTGTTAAGTACAAGGTTTTTTTGTTGATTTGTGTTCTAGATGGGTATTGAAGTAAATTCAGCTTGGTTGCCAGCTTGGCAACCTTGAGCAACTTTTTTAATAGCCATATTAGCATAATCATCTAATTAGCATTATGTGCAACATGTAATAATGTTGCTTATCTCAATCCAGAAAGCCTGAAAACATGGATAATACGACTTTTCAAGAGTTTTCTATGGT
Organism: Strongylocentrotus droebachiensis; assembly: GCA_035222895.1. Taxonomy (NCBI): domain Eukaryota; kingdom Metazoa; phylum Echinodermata; class Echinoidea; order Camarodonta; family Strongylocentrotidae; genus Strongylocentrotus; species Strongylocentrotus droebachiensis. The sequence goes on along the minus strand of JAVYIG010014780.1, from coordinate 32,466 downwards.
GAGGAATTCATTTATGACACCATCTTTGATTTCAAGTAATGCAATTGTCTTAACTAGCATAATTAGCATAATGAGCTAATAAGCATGTTTACAATATATGGACTTCATTGACATTGTTTATCTATAAAGCCTAAAAATGGTGCAATGCAACATTGTAAATCACTTTTGAAAGACTAGTCATTAATTCATGAGAAGATATTCTATGTAGATGTAATATAATTACCCTAATTAGCATAATAATCTAATAAGCATATTATGTGCAATATGTAAAATGTTGCTAATCTTAATCCAGAAAGCCTGAAAACATGGATAATACGATTTTTCAAGGGTTTTCTATGGTGTGGAATTCATTTATGACACCAGTTTTTCATTCCAAGTAATGCAATTGTCTTAAATAGGATAATTAGCATAATGAGCTGATAAGCATATTTTGTACAATATATGGACTTCATCGTCATTGTTTATCTATAAAGCATAAAAATGGTGCAATGCAACATTGTAAATAACTTTTGAAAGACTAATCATTAATTCATGAGAAGATATCCCAAGTAGATGTAGTATAATTACCCTTATTAGTATAATAATATAATTAGCATATTATGTGCAATATATCATAATATTGCTAATCTTAATCCAGGAAGCCTGAAAACATGGATAATCGGACTTTTCCAGGAATTCTGTCACGTCGTGCTTGTACTCTCAATGGTTCTGGCTTTGGTAAACATAGACAGATCATAGTTTGCACTGTTGTATTCAACATCCCTGGTCTATGTACGTACCTGTCTCACCACATCATCGATTCCACCACTATCATCTGCTTTAACCATCTTCAGTATATTTCCGACAGTCTCTCTAAATCCAAGGACTGAAGCCCAACCATCAATGCGTATGATGACCCCGTCATTTCCTCGACATTTCATAAGGTTTGACAACATTGCCTTGCGACCAAGATAACCACCACATTGGACATACAATTTGTGTAACTCAATAAAGTCCCAAATAATTAATATTCTACAAATATGCTAATTAGGCTTATTAGTACAATAATTACATATCAATTCAATTGCATTACTTAAAAATAACAACTGGTGTCCCAAATGAATCCCTTATCATGGAAAACTCCGTGATTTACAATGTTGCATTGCACTAATTTAGGCCTTATAGATAAACAATGACAATGAAGTCCATATATTGTACACATGCGTATTTATTTTAGCTCATTATGCTAATTATGCTATTTAAGACAATTGCATTACTTGGAATAAAAAACTGGTGTCATAGAGGAATTCCTCTTCATAGAAAACACTTGAAAAATCGTATTATCCATGTTTTCAGGCTTTCTGGATTAAGATTAGCAACATTTTACATATTGCACATAATATGCTTATTAGATTATTATGCTAATTAGGGTAATTATATTACATCTACATAGAATATCTTCTCATGAATTAATGACTAGTCTTTCAAAAGTGATTTACAATGTTGCATTGCACCATTTTTAGGCTTTATAGATAAACAATGTCAATGAAGTCCATATATTGTAAACATGCTTATTAGCTCATTATGCTAATTATGCTAGTTAAGACAATTGCATTACTTGAAATCAAAGATGGTGTCATAAATGAATTCCTCACCATAGAAAACTCTTGAAAAGTCGTATTATCCATGTTTTCAGGCTTCCTGGATTGAGATTAGCAACATTATTACATGTTGCACATATGCTAATTAGATGATTTTGCTAATATGGCTATTAAAAAAGTTGCTCAAGGTTGCCAAGCTGGCTACCAAGCTGAATTTACTTCAATACCCATCTAGAACACAAATCAACAAAAAAAACTTGTACTTATCAACTTTTCCAGGTCATGTACATGGTATATGGTACCGTCTACTGTTACGGATTGTATTTCAATAGTCAGAATGCAGATTGCTTACAATACGTGTTGTAAGGTTGGGCAAGCCATACTGTTTGTCTTATACCTAACAACAACTATTGTATGTAATAAGCGAGTTCGTTATTAGGATTTGCGCATGGGCAGATCAAGGTCATTCGTACCCAAATTGTGAAAACCATTGAGACGAAAACTCGGATCGCGCTCATGAAAGTTATGTAATCGGTATTCATTTATGCACTAACAGTACATTTATCTGATACACAGGTGGAAGTATTCTTCTCAAGAGGCAAACAAAAGGTATTCATGAAGCACCTCCATCACTTCGGCAGTAATTATTCTAAGATGCACACGTGGGTATCCATCGTGTCAAAGATCTGTTGATATTTTGGGGTTTTCGGCATTTAATTACGGTCAGATGAGCATATTTTGATACCTCATTTGTGACTTTGGCAGGTCACCTATTTTTTTCTTTCTCTCTTTCTTTCCTTTTCTCTGTAACAAACTTTTTCAAAAAGTGAGGGGGGCTCGAGCCCCCGAGCCCGGCCGTTCTGCAGACCCTGACATAAAGGTTTCTAAATAAGTATATTTTTCGCCCGACTGGAAATTTGGGAATTTCAAATTTTCCAACAAACGCATAAAAAGGTATGACTTACAAAAAAAAATTGAGAAAAAATACCGGAAAATCATGTCATTTCAATCAACATTTGTAAATCACTGGTATCGAATCAAAATTACCCCCCCCCCCCCCGCATCAGTACGCCAGAGCTATTTACGAACTCGCTTATTACGTTCTGACTATTGAAATACAATTATTCGTAACAGGTGAACGAAATAACTCGTATCGAGGCACTTCACAAAAACGTATGCATAGATTAAAGATACTATGTCCCTTTTGCAGCCAACATCAAATTATGTTGAACTTTGCAGGAATTATGAATATGATCATGTATGTCCTATCTGTGAAATTTAAACGTTAGCAGTGTCCTACTATTCAAATTATGCAAGGAAACCTGTTTACTTGCTAGACTTCACTGTCAGACAATATTGAGTGACTGATTGGCTTTTTTTCTTCTTTGATAATAACATACATAAAATAAGCTGTAAAGGGTACATGAGCAATTGTCTAGATCAATAACCCATTATTCTTGTAATGGTCAAAATTAAACTGATTGAATCTTTGCGCAGCATAAAACGTACGACCATTCGATATAGTGGTCTGTAAATCAGACTATTACTTACTGGATCTATAGCTCTTAAAGGTAAAGACCAGTATTGGAAACGCCCAAATTTCAAAAAATGAAATGGAAGCTCTTATTACCAATCATGTGAAAGAATATGTTTTGACTAATACATGATGATACAAAATTTGCCGGGAAACCGCCTACTAATTGATATATTTGGTAAATTAGTTTATCTACATGGTCTGTGAGAGATAAACGCACGTGTCGCGTACGTGTACGTATAGTCCCATATACATCTTTCTGTGTACAGTGCTTGTAACTTTATGAAGACTGGGCCAAATTTCTTATCATCATTCCAGAACCTTGCAGTACACACCAATACTTATATGCTAGATGATCAACCTTTTCTGATCGATTCCACAACGTTTCTTTCACAATACCTTTAAGTCGATTCGAAAACTAATAGTCATTATATGTTCCCACTTTAAGACATTTTTAAGCCCCCCTCTTTTTAGGGAAGTTCTAAATTAGTATTATCTTTCAAATGCCGTTGGAATTTAACCTTTTCATTTTTTTGGCCTGCAAATGGGACATTGTACCTTTAAACTTGGTTACATTTATACACAAATTTGCTTTTTGTGTTGAGTACTAGAGCACTGCGCCAATGTTATGTAATGTTGAGGGCATCTTTAAAATCAAAGAAGTTAAAATAAAATCAATTATATTCACATACCATTAACACATTGTGGTTCGTCTACGTCTACGTCTATGCTGGTACTCGTCAAAAGCCTTTCAGACATGTTCCTACCGGTGCCTCGCACGTGTACGACGTGTACGACGTTTACAAGTGTCAACAGAGTCAACTGCAAGTCAAGAAAGAGAAGAAACGTTTAGTCAGATATCGAAGAATCTAGTTATAAAATGATAGACGTAATTTGTTTCTCCTAAAGACTCCTGAGAAGAATACAATTTCCTATTGGCACCTAAAGTGGGTTGGAATATATGTAAATGAGGAGCTAGCGCTCATGCCTGAGCGCTCACAGGAGTTTTCCACGTTGAGTACGTGACGCCATAGACCTTATTCGACGAGCTAGACGCCGTTTAATTTTGCGCGCCGTTTTCAAACCCGTTTCGACTTACACGTTGTTTGTTATATAATTGGAAGTGTTTTCTTGATTGGTTTTCCAGTGTACATTGGTTGTATTTTGCTATCATGGCGAATGACGCGGGCGGTGTGGGAGACCATAATCCGCATTTTGTTAATTTCACGGCTGAGAATATATCGGATATAGTGAGGTAAGCCGTTGAGATGTAAAAAGTTACATTGACGAGGCTCTGGCTCGATAGAAAGAGAACACGAGTAAGTTATTGAGACCTCAAAAGTCCAATTTAAATTTAAAGGCAATCGTGTGCAGTTTAATTTCAACATCTCCCTATTATAGCGTACGTGCTTCCATCGCGTGCTTACAGAAAGGAGATCGAGATTGCCTCGGCCACTTTAGAGTTGAGCAAGGTAGAAGAAGAGATAGCGAAGAGGAACAAGCTCATCCGCATCGCCGACAAGTCAGAGAATGGGTGGAAGGTCGTCGATGAGTATTTGTCCGAAGAGCTTGTCAGTGACTCCGACGACGAAAAGAAGATTAGAGCCGCTCAGAGCAGAGCGGCTTCGAAGCGGAGAAAGACGAAGGCGTCCAGAGGGAAGACGCCAAACTAGAGGGTTAATTCGGCTGCTGGAAAGTCATCAACGTGGACTGTGTGGCACTGGCATGCTTGTCTTCTGGTGTACTGAACTGTCCAAAACACATCAAGGAAATGCAAGACATGAGTGAGAGTGTGAGACCCATACTGGGTAAATGTTCACCGGTATGGGATTCCTATATTAAATGGAAAGCATTTCAAAATGTAAATTATGCCGACCAACAAACATTCAGCAAGTAATTCCAAGTCGCCACGCCCTGTCATAATCACCTTGCGTTCGGTCGGAATGAATCTGAGAAATAAATCTTCAATACACATCTTTGTACCAAGGCAATCTCGACGAACATAAATTGAATTAACTTACAACGTAATAAAATATTTACATATATCCTATATCTGTGTGTGAATATATCTTCATAACTTTATTTCTCTACACTTTTTGCCATGACAGCTCATTGCTGGAATAGTTGATGCCAGTATTGTGTAACACTTTATAGATGTGTATTCATGTATCGATAGCTTTTTTTTTAGTACCACAGGACATTTTTGTAAGGGTAAGGAGAGGGGGGGTACCACATCGTGGGATGGTGGAGTGCGCAAAGCCACTGGAGGTGTGGACAAACGGTACGAAGCCGATTTTTATTTGTCTAATTTTGACGAGTATGAGCAAGGCTCAACAGAACCTAGTTCGTGGCAGGATGAAGGCTAAAAGTGCCTTTTGCCGCGAGATTGGGCCCCAGATGAAATATTGGGGGTGATCGATTAGGGATATAGAATTCCTTTGTTGTCACGCCGCCTCCGGCGGTTTTTAAGAATAATAAGTCAGCCAGAGACGATCCAGACTTCGTTACCGAGGCTGTTCTACATTTAATGAGGAAGAATTTAGTTAGTGAATTTGTTAGTGTACCGGATTATACCGAGAGCCCTAAGGCGGGCCCCTTGATACTCATCTGACCGTAATTGAGTGCCTAAAACCCTTGAGGTTCCGGGGCTCCGCCCCCTGAACCCCAAGCCAATTAGTGACCTGCCACTGTAACAATTAGGTATCAAAATAATGCTCATCTGACCGTAATTAAATGCCTAAAACTCCTGAACTTCCGGGGCTCTGCCCCCTGGACCCGGCATAGGGCCCGAGGGCGGACCCCTGAATGCTAATCTGACCGTAAATTAAAACCTTAAACCCCTGAGCTTCCGGGGCGGACAAGGTATCAACAAATATTCATCTGACCGCAGGTGCGTAGCCAGGGGGGCGGAAGTGTGGTCCCCCCATAAACGCTTGCCAAAAAAAAAAGAGAAGTGAAAAAGAAGAGGACGTAGGAAGAAAAGGGAATAGACAGAGATTCGTTGTACCGTTTTCGACTCTTGATCCTTGTCTGAATTTCAAAAATGTATTTTGTCTGCTCCTTTTTCTTCCTACGTCCTTTTCCTTTCTCTCCTCTCTTTTTTTGGCCGGCGTTTTTTTTTTGTTGGGGGGGGGGGGCGCCCCCACTGCCTCCATGGCTACGCGCCTGCGGTCAGATGAACATCTTTTGATACCTTGTCCGCCCCCAGAAACTCATGGGTTGAAGGCAAATTACTGTCAGATAAGCATTCAGGGGCCCGCCTCAGGGCCCTTGGAGGTGTCGAGGGTGCGGAATCCCCTGAATCTCAGGGGTTTCAGGCATTTGATTACGGTCAGATGAACATATTTTTATACCTTATTTGTGACACTGGCAGGACACTGATTGTCATGAGGTCCAGCGGGCGGAGCCCCCAAAAGCTCAGGGGTTTTAGGCATTACATTACCGTCATATTAGCATCCAGTGGGGTCCAGGGGGCATAGCACCCGGAAGCTCAGGGGTTTAGGCATTTGATTACAGTCAGATGAACATATATTTATACTCTATTTGTGACACTGGCAGGACACTGATTGGCGTGAGGTCCAGCGGGCGGAGCCCCCAACAGATCAAGGGTTTTAGGCACTAAATTTCGGTCAGATGAGTATCAAGGGGCCTGCCCAAGGGCCCTTGGTTTGGTCCCGGGGGCAGAGCCCTCGGATGCTCAGGGGTTTTAGGCGTTCAATTACGGTCAGATGAGCATTTTTTGATACCTTATTTTGTTGTGACACTGGCAGTTAACTATTTTTTCTTTCTTGCTCTCTTTCTTTCTATTTCTCTTTGAAATGCTTTTCCAAAAAAAAAAATGGGGGGGGGGGGGAGCTGGAGGCTCCCGATCCCCGCCGTTCCGCGGGCTCTGACATGTAGGCATCTGAAGAATTTTCTTGCCTGGCTGTTAATTTACAAACGCATAAAAAAGTATAATTTACTAAAGAATGAGGAAAAATCTCTGAAAATTATGTCATTTCAGCATTATGTGTAAACCACCGTTATGGAATTAGAAATAAACCACGTTTTAAATTTTATTTCCCCCGAGCCCCCTCCCCGATCAATACGTCAGTGCCCCGCCCCCCCCCCGCCCCCCCCCCCGATCTACACTTTGTTGGCGGAAAAAATCGCAACTGATCTCCCCTACCTTTCTTCTTTCTCTTTTTTTCCTTTCACTTTCTCTCCTCTTTCCCTTTCGCTTCCCTTCCTTCTCTCTCTTTTAGGTTTGATGGGGGGGGGGGGGGGGGGAGGCAAGGTCATTTCGGCCCCCACCATTCTCCACACGTTGTTGGCGGGATTAACTGCAAATGATCTATTTCCCCTTCTTTTCACCTTTTTTTTCGGTCCCTTTTAGCTCTCCTTTTTTCCTTTTCCTTCTTTCTCTCTTTGTTTTCGCGGGGCGGGGGGAGGCAAGGGCCTTTTGCCCCACCCCCACCCCGATCCACAAGTTGTTGTCGGAAAAATTGCAACTGATACCCCCTTCTTTCCATTTACTTCCTTCTCACTTATTGTTTTGATTGGGTAAGGGGGGAGGCGAGGCTCTTTCGCCCCCCCCCCCACGATCACTTCTTCCCCCTTTTCTTTTATTCTTCCTCTTCTTTCTTTTCCTTTCTCTCCTCATTCCCTTCTTTTCCTTCTCTCTCTCTCTCTTTTCCGCCTTTTTCCGCCTTTTTTTTGTTTTTTACTTCTTTTCCCCCCCTTTTTTTTCCTTTTTTCCCCCATATTTTCCCTTCTTTTTTTTCCCAGGGGGGGGGGGGGGCGGGCCCCCGCCCCCCCCCCCCCTGGATCCGCCACTGTTACTCAATGTGTTATGATGGTAGGCCCCTTTTATAAGTAAAGGCGTATGTTTGGATATGGGTGTTGGTGGGATCCATGAGAGTTGTAGGACAGTTATGGAAAAGGCTAGTATATCTAGATTTGGTGCCTGTGTAGGGGCAGAGAGTATACTATATTTAATCTTATATTTGTGAAGCCTTGTATAGATTTCAGAGAGCTTTGTTCAGATGATGTTGCACACAGTTTTCCCCGTTCTTTTACGATTTGACGTGGGGAGGCTAGAGCGTATAGTGCTCGTCGCTGAAGTTCGGTGCTCCCCAAAAGGTAATAAAAAAAATATATGTTTATTAACATAGTTCTAACACACGGCAGGTTAAATAGGAAAGTATTTATTTCCGTTTGAGCCTGCGAATTAGTCAATAAAAAAAAACGGTATTCGGTGTTATTTCTGTATCACTTGATGCAGGCACTTCATATTTTGATTGCGAAACACAGTGTAAGATTTAGAATTGAGGAATGACCTTAACCACTAGTTAGCTCTAATAAAAAGACCAGGGGGGTGTTTCACAAAGATCCTAAGTAGAACTTAACTCTAAGTTGGACTTAAAAATTATGGACAGCCATTGGAGTCTTAAAATGAAATATATTCAAAAGCAGAAATTCAAGTATTTTAGACTTTTTATAAATTCCACATCCAGAACATGGAATCTCCTTGATGATAGAAAATATGAATGATTTGAATAAACATTTTATGCCTTAAAAAAAAAACTTTGTGAAACACCCCCTGGTCATCATCAGTAGCAGCAGCATCAACGGCATCAGCATCGTCATTATTATCATCACCAGCATCATCCAGCAGCATCAACGGCATCAGCATCGTCATTATTATCATCACCAGCATCATCCACCTATGTTTTAAGAAGCATTTCATGGTACGTGGTCATCATCATCATAATCATCATCAGGCATCGTAATAATCATCATAATTAACATCATTATTATCATCTTATTTATCATTATCATCGTAATCATCCGCCTATGTCTAAAGGAGCATGCCATCTTCATTATCATCATCATCATCAACATCACCATCATCGTCATCATCATCATCATCATCATCATCATCAACATCACCATCATCGTCATCATCATCATCGTCGTCGTCGTCGTCATCAGCATCATCATCACCACCACCACCACCACCGGCCTGCACCACCATCACACTTCAATTCTATAACTGCTTCTTGAATATTAGGCTCTATGAAATACAAAGATCAACAATATGAATTGCTAGCACCTGTTATTCACAAAACCTCCATCGTTGATTGATTGATGTTCATTTATTTCCATCATGATCACAAATATATGATTTTTTAACATGGTCACCTCGTCATAAGCAAAGCTTGAACTGACGTCCTTGTCACCGTATTAACATCATTGTTGGTTATGTGAAAACCTGTCATTATCTAAATTTGGAAATCCAATTTAAATCGAGGGTAATATAGATATTAATTTTCATAAAGTGTAATTTTGCTGTTTGAGTTTTAAAATATTTTAAATAATAGATATTTATATTTCGCACGCTTAAGTATCTATTTATATAACTATTAAATCTGAATTAAACGTTTTTGGAAAGAATAATTGCCGACGGGGGGGGGGGGGGTTTTGGGTGGTAGTATCGTGGATTGTACATTTTCATTTTTCTTTTTATACTTTTTTAATTTTTAATTTTAATATTTGTTTGTTATGATTTTGTATTTATCTATTTCCTCTCATGGGGTGGATGGCCCTTTCAGCACAGCTGATTTTCAAAGGGGTATGTGTTATCTTATAATTGTACATATATATATATATATTTTTTTTTATCTACCGAAGAACAGCCTTTGGTTGAAGTTGGTGCCGTGCAAAAATAAAATAAACTGAACTGAACTGATCTGATCAATTAACGGAATAAGCTTGTCCAATGTCACAAGGGCCTGCCTGTAGAAGTGCGTAACAGGTGCACAAACGTAATTTTCATGGCAGCGTTTAATTGGCAGAAAATTCATATCAAGTACAGGCCTAATCTTGAATTAAGTTGATTACGATGATAATGGTAATTTATTATGATTATATGATTACGATGTTATAATAACTTATTATTAGATGATAATAATAATTATGATTATGATGATGATGATAATTAATATGATATTGCTGATGATGGTTATGATAAAGATAATTGTGAATAAAATGACCATGATATAGTTGAAACAGTCGTAAAAAGTCACATTGCTCCAGAATTATAAAAAAAAAGGTGGGGGGCACATATCAGATACAAAAGAGTCAACGCACTTTCAAGTGCCTATGTATTGTTAATTTTGAAGAGGGCACTTGCGTTTTAAAGGTGATGGAACAAAATAATACATCCAATACTACATCTTCCAGTTGTTAAAAACGATTTACTTGTTCCAGGGTATTCTGGCACGCCCCCCCCCCCCCGGAAATTATGAAATAATGCTCCCAAAATGTATAGCAAATGAAGTGTAAATTATATATCCTTCGTCTTATTTCACCTCTCTCCTATTTTTTCTGTGTTTTTCAATTATTTTTAATTTACTATTATTACCTGGCAGGAGTTAATTCCTTGAAATGCTAGAGCGCCGTAATGGAAACCATGCTAAAGCCGGGGTAATATATAAAGACCTTTGGAAAGCGCACAGAGACGTTATAATTGATATGCGCTATACAAGAACCGATTATTATTATTATGAACGTGCACAATGACTGCTCTTGTTTTGAAAGGGAATTTACAGTTTACAAGCAAATGTATGTGTTTTTAATTTCAGTGAAAATACCATGCAGTTGTGTTTAAGATCCCTTATGTTATTTCGACTATATTATCACTTTCATGGCTTGTTTGTATTTTTATACATATTGAGAAGAAGAAAAAAAATCCCTTTTCATTCCTTTTGATTATTTTGTAAATGATTTGTGTGGTGAATGTGAATGTGAAAAATGAATAAATCAAAATGAAACTGAATCTGAAGAACGAACACAATTGCATTTGGAATATCTAAAACAAAAACAAATATACCAACAAACTGTATAATGTTGCGACTGTGTTACTGAAATAGTTTGCCTAATTTCGCATTACTAAATCTAATTATTCACTGATTTAACCACTGCTTTTAAATATAATATATTTAACCCCTTTCTCTCTCTCTCTCTCTCTCTTAGGGGCGGCGGAGCGACTTCCAAAGTGACGGGGCTCCAACAAAAAAGGGCACTTTATGGAGAAAAAAAGGGCACCTACAAAGGGAAATCTCGAGACGAAAATATGCCCTTTTTTTAGACATCGGTATATACCGCTACATTGTTATTACATTATCAGGGAAGATTTCAATATTCGTTTCTCTTTATAATTGATACAAAATATTGCTTTGCAGTTGGGGGTGATGGTCTGAATATTCATTTGCGAGCGATAAGTTTGTTAAAGTAGATATTCATTGATTTTAAAAACTAACTTTATTTTCATTATTGCAAAGTTGAAACTTTGATTCGACAAGGTTATCAAAATTCAATGCTTGGAAACATTCGAAGTAATGATTATTATAAATTACAAAACGCTTAAATACAGCCCTGGCATAGCACCTGAAGAGCTCTCCGAACGCTGCTGAGATGTGTGAGATCACAGTATGGACATGATTTGCACAAGCAGACGATGTCCCATGACATCTCACACATTTCCAGTGCCTTTGTTTTCATCTTTTCTTGAGTTCTTTTTCTTACTTCACTACCGTCAGGCTAAATGTATAATCTATTGCCTCACTCTAAACCCCGCGCATGGTTTTATTTTGATGACAAATGCAGCGATACAAAAATAAAGGAATCTTTCGCTTGTAAACCAAATAAGACGCCATTGTATATTCAGCTGCTCACACCGCGGTATGTTCGTCGTTTCAAGAGGGAAAAATGCCGTCCTTATTATCATTCCGGGGGGTTTTCAATTTGAAAATCTGGTTTCTTTGATTGTAAATTAACCCCTATCCTGTGTATTTACAAGCAAAAGACTTTAGTTATCAGAATCGGGTCATATCCCCTTTTGAATGGTTTGATATGCCATTACATTTATATACACTAAACTCATTATAATTTGACAAATACCAGCTTTGCAATTATGTTCATTTTTTATGGGATGTCGTCTGCTTAGTCTGCAAGCACAAACCCTGGTCAGTCGTAAAAGTGAGTCTGCACTATAAGACTACCATAGGCCATGTACTGAAGCTGCTCCTGACTGACACAACCAGTAGGTAGCTGGGCTAGACTTCTCTCAAGGCACAATGATTTGTTGATAAAGTGTCAAATTAGGGTCTGTGCCTGCAGACTATCGTCTGCTTGGGCAGTATTGGTCCATATAGTGACGTCATTAAAACATCGTTATTTTTCCGGCGAATCTCTCGTATATCCCAGCTGCTATGGAGGTGGTTGTATTTTTTTTTTTAATCACCCGATAATGTAGTTGACCGAAAAAATGTACGATGGCCATCTGCTTACCAGTTTCTAGTGATACATTAGTTGACATTTTTGTGATTTTCTTTGAATTTCACCTTTAAAGATTTGTGAGGTCGCGGTGCGAAGAATTCCATCTTATAAAAAGGAAGAAAAACCCCAATCCTGATGGGGGTATGAGTACATTCTCATAACGGAAGACTGAAAAGACCTTTGTTAAGTAACATAATTATATCATCTATAAACGCGATTTTTTTTTTTTTTTTTGGGGGGGGGGGGGGGTTGCTCTTAGTCGCTCAGGGACACGTTTAATGATGAGAGGAAAAGGGGACACTTATTGGAATTGATTGGACGCTTATTAGAAAAGAAAAGCAGCAAATGTCAACGTACAAAGGGTAATTATCAGTGGTGAAAATGGGGCACTTCTTACACCTGAAAAGAGGCACTCACCTGGGATGGAAAAGGGCACTTATGAGAATGGGAAATGGGCACTTGTCGACGGAAAAGGTGCACTCATTAGTTTTTTGATAGGGGCATATATCAGAGGTTAAAGGGGTACTAATCGCACCTGAAAAGAGGCACTGACCATATATGAGAAGAAGCACTTATGAGAATGAAAAAGGAGCACTGAGAATAAATGAAAATTTGCATTTGTTGAAAGAAAAGGGTCACTAATCAGATTTTAATATGGGCATTTATCGGAGGTGAAAGGGGGCTTCTAAGAGAAGGGGCCAAGGGGGAAAGTGGCTCTTATTAAAAAGAAAAAGAGGCACATGTTGAAGAAAAAAAAAACACTTATCAGAGATGAAAAGAGGTATTCATGAGAAGTGGAAGGGGCACTTATAAGAACGAAAAAGAGGGAACGTGTCAAAATAAAAGGGGTAGTTATTAAATATGAAAAGGGGCGCTCATCAGAAATGAAAAGAGCACTTATCAGGACGAGAAGGGGAACTTTTCAAAGTAAAATGAGCATCTCTCAGGTTTGAAAAGGGGCAATTATCTGAAGTGAAAAGCAGTAACTTCTCGTACCTGAAAAGGATCATTTACCAGATATTAAAAGACGCACCTATTATAATGAAAAGGGACACTTTTCATAGGGGAAAGGGGGCACTTATTAGAAAGGAAAAGGGGCACATGTGAAAATAAGAGGAGCGAGTATCCTTATCCGAGTTAAAAAGGAGCAGTTATTACAAGGGGAAGGGGGACTTCTTACAAAGAAAAAGGGTCACTTGTCAAAATAAAAGGGAAAAATGATGCATTCCGTAACTCTTGACCATTCCTTGAGCTATAAGCATGTAACGCTCAATTTTATATTTTCAGTTGAAGTTTCCCAAAAGTTTCAATATAAAACACAACAAAAATATCATCAAGTATTTGGAATTAGTTATAAAAACGATTCAAGTAATTTTTTACTCACCATTCTAAACAAAATTGCCATCATCATTTTGCGACTTTTTAAAATCACTTTGACGAAAAGTTTGCATCTGATCTATTCAAATATTGCAGCTATTTCTTAGTGTTCCCCTCATTTTATAACACATCTGCAAACCACACATTTCGTCAGGAATAAGCGCACTGCTGTAGAAAGTCGTATTTTATATGTTTAGTTCCCAAAGTTTGTTGGTACACCACGAAGAAACAAGATTCTAACACTCATTCATGTGCAAGCAGCAAATCTTACGAGGAGAGAACTGACTGTTGTAGAAAGTCGTCTATATTTTTCACTCTCAAAATAAGTCTGCTTTGGCCCAAGAACAAAACAAGATTCAAACGCTCCTTTTTCAAACATATATCACGAAGAAAGAACTGACTGTTGCGTTAAGTTGTATATATTTTTTACTCTCAATAATGAGACAAGCGTTTTTGCAGGATGATCAAAATAGGGGACGATCAGAGAGAGGTCGTAATTCGCATTGCAGCCAATACATCGCAGCAAAATTTTATCCGCAGGTGAATCGGTCCCACCTTGTCAGCTATATATGCCGGAGAACATGAACGCGGGAGGATGTACACCTTCAGCGGTTCCCATGGAAACATGGCTGGAAATCCCGGGGGAGACGGAGCATGCGTCCCGCCCTCCACTATTTGGAAAGATGGAAAGGAATTGAGGGAAACACCTATCGAATTATCTCCACGATTTTTATTAATTTATTAATCAAAGAATACATCACTTAAAACCGAACTTACCAGTTGCAAATGCAAATAATTTTGATTTTGCTTTTGTTTATGTTAATGATTATGATATTGTTAATATTATTACTACTATTATCATTGCTATTTTTGTTGTTGTCGTTGTTGTTGTTGATGATGGTGGTGTTGTTGATGGTGATGGGGTGGTGGTGGTGGTTATCTCAATAATGTATCCCCTTCACTTTTTCGGAGCGATTTCCGCCCATGCATGAAAAGGAAAGCGGTGGTGGCATGATGAAATGTAGACGATGTAACTATAAATTATACTCCAGTGGAACACGCGCCAAAACTGATGAGCAGACACCGATCCCTCTGATGATATTGGTATACGCAAATCACATAAGACGTGAAGAGAGGGAAAAAATAGCAAATACCGTAATACTCCTGCCAAAAGAAAAGTTATTCTTTTTACTCTCATTTACTTTGTATGGAATATAATTTTTAAGTGATTCAATTCAGGTTTTATTATTTTTATTTTTATTTTTGGCTAAAAAATACAAACCATTTTTACAATCTACTGCTGATTTTTTTTGGGAGGGTGGGGAGGTTTGGGGGCGAAATGCATTTGCCCCCCCCCCCCCCTCCACTTTCGGCGCTCCTGTTCTTGATGTAACAAGAGTGGATAATTATTTTCCACTACATTTTCAGAGCATCGGCCTAATGAATAATTGCACCCCCGTTATAAGTGATAGGTGGAATGCAATTACCATGCATAAAACATAATTATCCAAATTACTCTCTCTGCTTCCAGCATCTCATTAACCATCATAAAGTGTGCGAGCGCACTTTGAAGCATAACGTCTGAAATGGATACATTCACAGGTCTTTGGTGGGAACGGTCTTTTTCTTCTTTTTTTCCCCCTTTTTTTTTGTTCTTTTATTTTTGTTTTGTTATTCATTATGATGCATGCTTAGATCAGAAAGTTTTCCCGCGAATGGCGGATCGGTGATTCTTTGGCGTGGGTGGGGAGGACGGAACACAGAACTTGAAATTCTGTGACCTCCGACTCCTTTTTACAAAGGGAAGAAATTAAAAAAGCTGTCTACCGGCCAAAGAAGAATTGGATGAGGTTAAAGGTTAATGAAGATGAACCCGGAGATGAAGTCCTCTACAAACGCTATTCCATCCTCAATAAACCGTTTAAACGGCTGGTTACGATTCTAGGACAATTACCATCTGGGCAAATATTCCCGGAAAATTACCCCCCGGAAATTCACCCCCGGAAAATTACCCCCCAAGGAAAATTACCCCGGGGAAGTACCTCCCGAGGGCAATTACCCTCCGAGGTCACATACCCCCCCCCCCCCCCCCCAGGACAATTACCAACCGAGAACAATTACCCCCCAAGGAAAATTACCCCGGGGAAGTACCCCCCGAGGGCAGTTACCCTCCGAGGACAAATACCCCCCCCCCCCCCGAGGACAATTGCCAACCGAGAACAATTACCCCAAGGACAACTACCCCCGTAGACAATCAGGATTCATTAGCAAAAGACAATATGACACATTGAGAGATGGCTACGAGCCCACGTTACACCACCACTCTTTGTTCTCTCTCTCACTCTCTCTAGTTGTCTTTCTCTCTTGTTCTCTCGGTCTCTCTCGGTATTTCTCTCGCCCTCTCTCGTTCCTTTTTCTTCCCCTCTCCCTCTTTCCTTCTCTTATTTATACACATATATTCCAAGTAACAATAAAATACATTTCAGCGCAAATTATTTTCACACAAGCTTTCGCCTTTATTTATCACTTTTGACCAATTACAATAACGCGCAATACACAAGTTACACAGGACAATGTGCATACAACATAATATCTAAGATAAACTCAAACAAATAAACAATTCCAGCATTTGCGTACATGGTGGGCAAAATAATCATAACAATGAAAAGGCATGCATGGAAGGAATGATTGTTTTTTCAAAACTCAGTACAAATAAAATGTTGCAAGTTTTCCTACAGAGTTTCCTAGAAGTTCTTCACAACATGTTATTACTAGATTCCAGTAGCTTCAATTAATTTAAGCAACATTGTCTTTGGCCATATATCATAGTAAGCTGCATTTAATAGTCGTATACGTAGATGGCAATGGAATACCAATACAATAATATTGAAAACTTGGGAATACTTATATGATCAACATTTTAAAAACACTATCTTAGTACTTGGTCATAAACAAAAAATTGAACGGTTTAGGACAAAATAAACATGAAGTACTGATTATGAGACAAGGGAATTTCAACAACAAAACATTTTGCCTAGCTTTTGGTCATGTAAAGCACAAGTTAGTGATGCATGGTAATGTGTTAAATGTCATCCTTTGAAATATATTTTGTTGTTTATGGTGATCAGTTCTGTAAAATCTTTTCCAGATGAAAAGACTTTCCTTCGCAGATTAAAAATCAATATTTGGGTCATACCGGTGGCTAACCCCAAAGCCGCAAAAAATCTGATCATCCTCTCCTCTCTTTGTTAATCCTATGCAGCCGGTGTATTTAACAGATTTAGCAACAAAAAATTGTTCTTGTATCTAAAAACCACTTATTAACGAGTTGTTCGTTCTGAAATGCATCCATCTTAACCGTAGTCTGGGGACACCGTCTGTCTAATATATTCAATTTGTTTTCTCACTGGAGACACAGTCCATAAATTGGAAGTTAATGACTGAACAAACGGGCATTAAATCTTAAATTGCATAGACTAATGGCATTATCTACTTGACCGCCTTGCATATAATCACCAACTAAGAGGTGATTATATGATAGCAAAATAGGCATTCAAGTAATCCTTATACCACTGCTCATGTAATTTGTTATACAGCTGAAAGATGGAATTATTCAGTGATCCAAATTTGAAGAAAACAAATTGAACATAACATTTTGAGAGAATTACAAAGGCTGCAAGGATGCACCTATAAATATCAGTCTACCCTAAAACCCTCTTTCCCAAATTACAAATTTTCTAAAACGCTATCATTAATTTTTCAACCTTGTTCCATGTACAATGATGTTTGGCTGATCTTGAAAGAAGTTGGCAACCACACAAACGAATGAATGATTCAGATTCTTGGTTAGTTTAGTGGACAACTCTCAAGACTATTTTAAGGAGCATGCATATAGCCTTATACATGAAGAACACAAAATGTCTTGCATGAATGTTTCAAGTAACATGCCCTTGAAGCCTGCAAAAACGAAACAATAGTGAACAGTGGCATTTTAGGGCATTATGTGATCGAGCATGTGTTTCAACCACAAGAAATACAATTTGATGCTGTACTGGCTTGGTGTAGATTAAAAGCTCCACAGAAAAAAAAAGGAAAACAAGGTACATTTCACATTTATGATATCAATGTTCTTTATAATTAGCACACAAACTTTTCAAAAACACTTACCGGTATGTGTATGCACGCTCTATATAGATACTCTCTTTAACTTATGTATAAATCACATCAACACTGCAAACGTTTGAAGTTATGCTGTTTCGATCTAGATTTCTTTACTTTTCAGTTCAAGTTTTGATGTAATGTAATCTTGTAAGAGTTAATATTTTAGATTTCACAAGCAGAATGGGTTCAGAATTGTTGATTATTTTTTACCATTTCAATTACGATATTGACACTACTTGAGACAAATAATGAATATCGTGAGATAACAAAAGTTTATAAGACCATCAATAAAGTAGGTGTTTATATGTGTTATCTCTCAGTTTCCCCCTCTTAATTACCTGATATTACAATTTATGGCTAAATAGGATTTAATACTTTGGCAGCTATCAGCTCTAAATATTCAATTTGTATCCTTCATATCTGCTCTTTACTTTTTTGCTGTTAAGCTTATTATAAGAAATATTCTCAGACATGTTTTTCACTTCTCATTTCTATGGAACACATTTCCAATATGGAGCAGTTGAGAGAAATTCTATATCCTCATTGATAGCATTGTACAAACAACTAACTCAATATATCACAAAATTAATGGAATTTTTATGGTCCAGACCATGTAAAATGTTATAATTCTGATTTTTCTGATTTCGATGAAATCTGCAGCAAATGTGTTACAAGCAATCAAGTTGTAACACAACTCTAAGGAAGTTTGAACAGACACAACTTTTCACAAACAAAACAACAATACAGATACCATAGAAAAAATTGGTAGATAACCATAAAGCACTCCTGGACATGGATTGTCACTCAAAATAACTTTTGGAAACGCATTCAAAAGTACTGAAAATTATATATAATTTACAAAATGTAAACGCAACTCTCCCTAAAGTCTACTGATAACCACTATTATTTACAGGGTGTTCAGTTGTTTTTCAAACAAAATGGAAGCCAAAGGAATTAACTCATTAGTATCAAAACAAAACGAAAATATCAAAACATTGCATTAGATATATATGACACTTTCTGTTGGTGTTTAAATACCTTACCATACTGAGGCTTCTATAAACAGGAGTTGTGTTCATTGTATTTGCTAAGTACTGAATACATCAAAAGAATACAGACTTCAGTCTACTAAAAACACTAGATGCGTGAAGATAACAGGCATGAACTAGCCAATTCTAAAGCTGTAAACAATGTGGCTATGGACAACATTTATGGAACTCTCAACCGACAGACTACCTTTGACAGTGAAAGCAATAGAAGTACAACAATAATTCCATGTATTGAATACTTTATACTATCATTTATCTGTGGTTTTCATTATTTTGTGAATAATATTGACACTGTGCTACAATTTGACAATGTACATATTGTGCAAGATGCAAAGCTAGCCTACAGCACTGAATGACATCTAAAGAATGAAATCTACATCTATATGAATGATCCACATGGTGCAAACAGGAAAATGGCAGTAAGGATTTTTATCTCCATGTTTGACAAACAATGGTGCAATGTGCAAGAAGTGCTCTACTCTACGTGGATCGGCTAATCTTGACTACTATGCTATTGAAATAAATTCTAGAGAAAGGCAAATATGCTACAGATGAAAACAAGTATGGTTGGTGTCGTATTAAGTATAATTCTGCTGTGACTAAATGAGCACAGAATAATTACTTTGTAATATATAAATGCGCTGTAGGTAGAGTTGACAATTGAAACTTGAATCAGCAGACATCACTGCGGTTGACTTTCTTTTAACACTTTCTGAGTATGATCACATTTCAAAAGAGACAGAAATTTGATGTAACACTAATGAACTTTATGTAAAGCAAAATTATCCCATACTATCCTTGACATATATATTAGGATTAGATTAATTAACATTTGTATTTGATTTTGAGGTGGCCTTTTTTGTTTACGGAAAAGCAGAATTTTATAGAGGTTTACAATTGGTTCTCATCTGTGAAAAAAGAACAATGACCTGGCCACAAGGCCATTGCAATATATTTGTGTTTTAATCCAATTCAATCAATTGTCTTTAACACTGCTAGGTGTCTACTGTTTAGCTCTTCTGGTGCTAAGTATCAAGTGGTTATAGCAGTGCTGGTGCTAAGTGTCAACTGTTTAGCACTGAAGGTGCTACATATGTATTAGACATGTCAACAGTTTAGCAGTGCTGGTGCTAAATGTCAACGTTTACCACTGAAGGTGATATTAGACATGTCAACAATTTCGCACTGCTGGTGCTATTAAACTGTCAATTGTGTAGTACTGCTGGTGCTACATGTAAGTGTTGATTGTCTGGCACTGCTGGTGCTTGGTGTCAACTGTTTAGCATTGCTAGTGCTAAGTGTCAATATTTTCAGTAACAGGTCTCTACATTGTGACATTAATAATACCACCAAACACCACAGAAAAGAGTTTCCGGTATCAGCCACTTCAATTCCTGAAAGATGTGAATGGATTCAAAATGTCAAAATAACAACATTCTTAGTTCTGTCTTATATCTATAACATACTTTAGGCTAGATGCAATGTTTCACCACCAATTCTATACTAAGTGCAATGAACAAACAGCAATACAGTCATCAGGATATAACAATATACAACGCAAATATTTGCAAGAAAAAAAAAATACCAATGAACAGAAACTCCTTTTTCAACAAAAACGAAATCTTTAATAACAGCCCCAAACTTGAAGGGTAAATCTAAGATAAAATGAATAAGGCAGGAACAACTCTTTCAAAATTCTGACCAAGAAAATAATGACAACCCTTTTCACATCGCATATATAATCAGCATTTACACTAAATTACAGCATTTTTTCCAATCTCTTTTTGCTTCTGAATGGTTGTAAGAACTCTCTCTGACTGGCTGGCTGGATCTAGCTAGATAGAGGGCGCTAGACTGACCTACTGCTTCTCTTCAGCGTCGCCTCCATCACCAATCTCCTTCTTGCGCATGTTGCGCTCCTGCACCACCTTGATGTGATTTTTCTGGAATCGGGGAGAAGCCAAGAAGGGTGTTACGTAATCAAGACTATAGTGATTAGTTTGTTTAAGCCCATTAAGAACAATTAAGGATATATATATGCATAATTAAACATTTTGCTTGCAGTCTTGTTATGAAGATACGGTCACATCACATATCCTTCTTTCTCTTTTTATTCTGTTTCTTCTGAAATATGCCAAGACGAATAGTATTTACATATGTCTCCTAAGCAAACACAGTGCACTGATTGTACTAGGCTCACAATACAATCTCCTGACCAGAACTCAACGCTATATTTATGAAATTATAATAAGATGGGTGTTGCAGACAGTTCAAGGATGCATCATTATGTACACATTAATGTCTTAGTACTCCTGTTCAAGCAGAGAGGCATGAGGTTTCACTAAACATTAGGTATGTTTAGCACACTGAATCATAAGTTTATAATGGCTCTACTATGCTAGTAAGAATAAGTACATGTATATCTTATGTTGTATTTGTTTGCATGTTTTTTGTTTTGTATGGGGGATCCTTCAAAAAAGACATTTAGGAGAAAATATAACTTCCAAGCAAATACATGATCTCAGTGCATATATGACAAACATGTAGAACTCATAATTTGAATTCCAAAAATTCTTACTTTCTCTTACTTGAAACATCTATGCATACATGTATATGTTTACTTTTTCATGAGAGAGGCACAGAGGGAGCTCTCTCCCTCTGAGAGTCATCTAAACTGGTATTGAGTGAGGATCACCTTGACAGAATTAAAGCGTGTTCAGGTATGATGCGACAAATCTCTGCAACAATGCCACTGCATTTAAAAAAACATGTAAACAATAGGGAACTGCATGCAAACAAGGTCCTACATGTACTTTTAAATATAAAATTCTTTGCAAAAAATGAAAGAAAGAAAAAAACAAGACAAATGCGACTGCGTCTCCTATATGCCTCCGCCTTTATAAAACCAGTAATTTCAGAAATTGACCTCTGTGACCTATGAATTTTGACCTCATTACACCAAAAATCTATTCAGTTAAAGTTTGAAGTTCATATCTCAAGGGGTTCTTGAGATATCGCCATAATGAGGCCAATACCTGGAATTTCATAAGTTGACCTCTGTGACCCTTGACCCACATTCTCCAAAATCCAATCAGATTATCTTTCTATGGTGATACATACTATCCTCCAGTTTGAAGTTAATATCTCAAGTGGTTCTTGAGATATCGCGATAACGAGCTCAATACATGGAATTTCACGAGTTGACCTCTGTGACCTTTGACCCTTGACCTACATACTCCAAAATCTAATCAGATTGTCTTTCCATGGTGAACCATACTAATCTCAAGTTTGAAGTTGATATCTCAAGTGGTTCTTGAGATATCGCGACAACGAGCCGAATACCTGGAATTTCATGAGTTGACCTCTGTGACCCTTGACCTTTGACCTACATACTCCAAAATCTAATCAGGTTGTCTTCCTATGGTGATACATGCTATCATTAAGTTTGAAGTTCATATCTCAACTGGTTCTTGAGATATCGCGATAACGAGGCCAATACCTGGAATTACATAATATTACTCCTGTGACCCTTGACCTATGACCTACATACTCCAAAATCTAATGATCGTCTTCCTATGGTCATACATATTATCCCCAAGTTTGAAGTTCATATCTCAACTGGTTCTTGAGATAATGTGTTAACAAGGTCAATACATGGAATTTCATAAGTTGACCTCTGTGACCCTTAACCTTTGACCTATGTACTCCAAAATCTAATCAGATTGTCTTCCTATGGTCATACATACTATCATTAAGTTTGAAGTTCATATCTCAACTGGTTCTTGAGATATCGCGATAACGAGGCCAATACCTGGAATTACATAATATTACCCCTGTGACCCTTGACCTATGACCTACATACTCCAAAATCTAATCAGATCGTCTTCCTATGGTCATACATATTATCCCCAAGTTTGAAGTTCATATCTCAACTGGTTCTTGAGATATCGTGTTAACAAGGTCAATACATGGAATTTCATAAGTTGACCTCTGTGACCCTTGACCTTTGACCTACGTGCTCCAAAATCTAATCAGATTGTCTTCCTATAATGATACATACTATCCTTAAGTTTGAAGTTTAAATCTCAAATGGTTCTTGAGATATCGCGCTAACAAACTCAATACAAGGAATTTCATAAGTTGACCTCTGTGACCTGTGACCTTTGACCTACGTACTCCAAAATCTAATCAGATCGTCTTCCTATGGTGATAAATACTATTCCCGAGTCTTAAGTTTAAATCTTAAATGGTTCTTGAGATATTGTGATAACGGTCAAACGTACGGACGTACGGACGGACGTACGGAACGACGTACGGACGGATGTACGGACGGACAACCCAAAAACATGATGCCTCCGGCACCACCTTCGATGGCGGAGGCATAAAAATAACAAAGCTGTAAAGAAAAATAGAAACGAAAAAGAAAAGTTCCTATATCTTGGTGCATGTAATTATGAATAATTCAAATTGAACCCATTATCTCGTAAGCACAAGAATGTCTATTAAAGTGGTTCATACATCTCTGTCCAGTAGTGCCGTGTTTGTGCCATCGAACTGGATCGACCAAATCAATTGATTCATAATATATATATATAATATTTTTTCCGTAACATGAGAGTAATTTTAATAGTTTCATACTATTAATTAAATGCAATGTTAACTGTTATTGTATAATTGTTTTAAATGGGGGCACGCTACAAGAGTCCTATCTCGCACCCCGGGCAACGTGTCTGACACGGCCGGTTGTAGCAACTACTCCGAAGATCAAGATACATTAATCTTGATCTAAGGAGACACGAACGAACGATACATAAAAAGGAAAAGACTCTAAATGTCATGTCTGTATATTAATTTCTCAACACTTCAATAAAACGTATTCCCCTTTTTTCCATACATCGTAAAACAGTCAGCAAGATAAGTAAATATATGCAGTCAATATCTTATTTGTGTGGGTATAATCCAAGTTATTCACAACCCCCTGGCTGAAATTAGCATTAAGATAATTGACTGGTTGTGTTGCCGATTCAAACACATACTGCTCACAGCTCATTGATTTAGACGGGAGATGGTCACTTAAGGTCACTGTAATCCACAGGGCATGAGGAACTTGTGAGTCATACCAATTCAGAAGGCAATGACATGCTATAAATTTGGATTGAGAGAGACGACTTTCCTTTTCCATGGACCACTCGTAACATCTCATTAAAAATTTGTGTGTATATTTCATGTGCATTTCAACAAAAGCTACACTGTTTGTTTATTAGGCTTTAAAAAAAATTGAATAGCTCAGGAATGGCGGGGGGGGGGGGATGAAGCGAACTTTAAAAAATCTTGCTGAAATAGAGATGTTTTATAATGTGAATACCTCCTTGCTGAGACACAACACGAAGGATGTGCTGTAGGATAAAAAACTATTACAATGATTGTAAATAAATATGCATGCCAAACAAGAAACAAGGAAAGAAAGAGACAATATTATACCTTCTCCTGGAGCTTGAGGTTGAAGGCTTCTTGCTGGGCTTGCTGATTGATCTCAACCTTGGTCATCTTCTCCACATATTGCTTCTTTGCCTCCATCTTGAATTTGTTGTTCTTCTCTGCCACCTTGGCCTGGGCCTCAAGGATGCGGGCGTTCTCCTCCGCAAGCTTCTCCAGCATCTGGGTCTCCACGGACTGATGGATGGAGGGAGGGAGGGAGGGAGGGAGGGGAGGGCAGACGAAAGGGGAGAGAGAGAGAAAGATAGAGAGGGAGCAAAGAGGATATGCATTAGTAATTAAAGAAATTACTTCAGAGCTGTAGCCCTTTTTGTGAAATCACTATATTTATTCAGAAAAGCAGGCAGATATTTACTGAACTGTGTTCATGCGTGTAGTCAGGATCTTAGGGATACAAACAAAATTGAAACAAATATAACCGAGAGAGAAATGGATCACGAAAATGAAAGAGAAAGATCCAAAGAAAACATAGTTAAATAATACCTCTAATTTTTGTTATGACATTTTCAATTCATATCTTCTGCTGACACAATCAAACACGTTACATAATCCCACTCAACTTTTAATGTACCACAGAATACTTTTGTCAAAATGGCCCTTTTAACAGAGTCTTCTTGTAAATGCAGATTGATTTCAACATTCAGTTCCAAAAGTTAAATAATCATATATCTAAGAATTTCTGTGATATATCCAATTCATATCTTCTGCTGACACGATCGATCAAACATATTACCAAATCCCCACGCATCTTTAATGTACCCACAGAAACGCTTTTGTCGGATATGGCCCCAAGCTTTTTAACAGCGTCTCCTGATAGATGCAGAAATCTTGCCTGCACGTACTGTACATGCAGTCACACCCAGTTGTACATGTACACATGTATGAAGCTAAGTATACAGCAGACAGCTACATTAACCAACGCAGCATGCCTGCACTTCATTCTGCCAGCCGGCTGCTCATGCACTTGCTTATTATGTACATTTGATTAGCATAATAAAGACAGTGTTTCTAGCTCACTCCCAGGCTTCAATTTCATCTTTCTAGATCTAATGTTCATCACAGTTATATATTTGGATTTTCATGCAGTGAATCAGAAGTAAAATGGCATCCTGCTAATTTGGTCAAACTTGTGATATTTTTGTTGTTCCACAAAATAATATTGTCAAATTACAAAGTATACCTATTTTTTCATCTTTATTTTCTTAGACTTTCTCTTATTCATCTTGAAAATCAATTTCATCATCATTTTTACCCTTCTCCTCCTCTCTGCTTCCTGAAGCTTGGCGTTGATCTCATCTAATGATGTGGTGCTCTTGCTCTTTGGTGGGGTTGCAGGCCGCTTTGATGTATCAGGTTTCTTGTTCTCATCGAGGATACATTCAAAGGCCATTCCTCCTGGTGTCTTGACTTCTACAAAGGATCAAAAAGAGGATCAACAACCAGAAGAATTAAGAAACCGTTTTAAGGATGCAGTGCAATATACAGAAGGAAACAAAACTCTGTTCTACAACATTATCTCCAACGACAGTTGAATTGAATTCCAAGAGAGTAAGTTCAACTCTGGACATGTTACATATCGAACCTAGACATGTTCACATAAGAAATCCGGTGGAACAGTAACTTGGTTTCTAAAACATGCATGGTGTGGGAGCTAGAGGTTAAAATTAGTGAATTCTCAATGTTCACAACTTTAGACTCAAATCAGGAAAAACATCCAGAGAAGGACACATTGAAGACACTATACAGTAAAAGTTGGATAACTTTGGCCAGCGAGCTGTGCTATATGGCCTCACATTAGAGTGCTTTAACACTTTCTCAGGCTGTATTTTGTCAAAGATGGACATGTAGGAATAGGATTAGGGCTAGGCCGGTAGTTGTATAGCGTTTTGTCTAGGGTTGAAGTTGGTCAGAGTTAGTCATAGTAGGATACGGACCATGATCAAAGCTAATGCCCCTGGAGCATCATCATACAGTACGTTGTCAAATGTTAATGTACATGTAGCATGAATTTGTATATATGTACAACGCAAATACAAGTACATTCTCTAAACTGTTCCTGTATATCCTAAAGGCTCATTCAGATATGACGTAAACTGCCCAAAAATAACCGCTGCTTTTTCTAACGTGTAAATTTATGAATGGCAACCGCACACAACAAAGGTCCTACACATATTCTCTTAGCTCTGTGTTAATACACTTTAAGTCATCAAGCTCATATGTGAACAATGCTTAATTCTTTGTGGCATTTGTAGCATTAACTTGCAAATGTATTCCGACCCCTAAGAAAGATGCAGATTTAGGCATGTATCCGGGGGCATGCATGGTACTGTCAAATAAAGCAGAGCTAGTAGGCCATTACTGTATAAGCTGTTATTTTCGCGAGGGTTTTATTTTCGCGATTTTCGCGAATTGCAAATTATCGCGAAATTATCAACACGCGAAAATATTTCCACTGCCTGAACGCCCGCCGCACAAGTAAGCAACGTCACACAGTACTAGTACATGTGCTTTCAAAACTACGTCATCGCCACTAGCGGGAATTCCCTATAGTGGGGTTTCCCATATTGGCATTAACGAGCGCCCTATGTGCTGATGCAGTGCTTGTAGTGCGAGTGCGATGCTGTGCGATATGTTTTGTGTATGCATGTCGCACAAGCTAACTCTGGTCAGGGAGGTGTGTCTTCTCCGATAGCTTTGTGTAAGGTATGTGTAGCATGGCGTGTAGGCATGGCGTAGTGAATTAATACGGAAGTACAGTACAGTACTTAGTACTGCAAAAGTGTCATTCGCGAAAGCAACGACCCGCGAAAATGTCTCTTAGCCTGTCATTCGCGAAAATATCTGTACGCGAAAATATCAGCTTATACAGTATTCATAATTTCTCCCAAGGGTTATCTATAATGCAAGCATTTATGAACTTGCATGCCCCCGAAAATTACCAGTGCCCTTTAACTGACCTACCATGAGCACCCTGGGTGTGCATGTACATGTGCATGTACATGTACATGTACATGTTGTGTTGTCTAATTTATGTATCTTCAAAAGAAGTTTAGAACCTATAACAAATTTATGCATACATTTTTAGTTTACAATTTTTTAAAAGTTATAAGAAAAATAAGTGTCAAAATACCTCAATCATTTTACACAGAGTTGTGGAGTCTTTAATAAATTTGGCTTTGGAAATGAAACATATTTCATGTAGTATTTTACTTAATGTATTTGAGGCATCCTGTATAATGAACACATTACCGTATATGAAAATAAAAGACTTAAAATTATTTCCAGATTTTATAATAGGTTCACCAACAATTTGCCTGTCAAGTAATTTTGTAACAATAATGTCTATCCTATGATTGGAAATTTTCTTTAGCTCAAACATAAAAAAAATCTTTTTTTCCTTCTATTCAGGGGGTCTTGCAAGATACATACATCAAAGAGTTGCCAATTTGTGTTTGATTGATTGCTCATTCAAAAATCCATAACTTGCTTATTTTTAATCTGATTTGCTCAAACATTCTATAATTGGTTTCTCTCATTTTTATGCTTTTATTGATACCAGATAATTATCAGGGTGAACTTCCCCTTTAAACTAGAACGTTAAACTCAATCACAACTCTAACCCTAGTTGGAAATGTACATGCATATCTTTGACAAAATGGAGAGAAAGCAATCATCACCGAAGCAAATTTTGGACCACTAGCTGCTTTCCAATCCTAAATGATATTCCGCAGCCAACATCTATCATCACTAGATGCTCAATGGGAAATATGTAGACTGTACATCAGCAAGTACTAGCCGAGTGCTCATGATAATACTGATTACTTATGTCGAGACACTGTGTCTTCGACACCCAGACACTCCCCGATTGGAGGGGGATTAGTCTTGTAGACGTTAGTAGCTTGGAAAATATCAGCTCGTTTATTGCCATGTTGACGGCATGCATAAAAAAGACTGAATAATTGACATTAGAATATAGCGCCGGTATCTGCCAGGCTCTGACGCTCATGGCGCTTTACACATATTACCCTGGTTGTAGCTGAGCTGCCAAGTAAGTTTTAATGTATTTCTTTTTCTTTCTTTTTTTCTGTATTGTATTGTATTGAACTCGCAAAAAATTATTTGCCAAATTACTGCCGTCTTAATTTTAATCGTATACCTCTCTCTACAGTAAACATTATCTGTCCCTGTTATTTTTCAAGCCTCCCAGGAACCTATTCTTTACAAGCTATGCTTTTCTATAGGTTCCTGCACATTTCACATTTTGTACTTTTGTCTGGGTTTCCTTTAAATGATATTAGTTGCCAAAACAAATGTGATGATTACCTTGTCAATTGATATAATCATTTTCTTTTTAATTATGAAACAATATGTCTTCTATGTATATTTTGTTATCTGTAATATTTCTGCATGTGAAATGTGAAATCAATAAACTCAAACTCAAACTCAAAATAACCAGCGCTCAAGCATATCAGATACCCATCTACACCTGGGTGGAGAGTGGCAAATGTAGATTAACGTCTTGCCAAAGGACATTAGTGCCGCGGCAGGACTTGAACTCAGTACCTTGTGATCTGCAGTTGGGTGTCTTATCCACTAGACCACAACACCTCTCCTTCTACCCTCTCGTTGCCTACTGCTGTCTTTCCTGCTTTCTCTCTCTTTCATTCTCTTTCCCCTTTCTCTTCCTGTACCTTTCATTTTCTCTAACTTTCATTCTTTCCTTCTCTTTCTTAGTGTCTCTCTCTCTCCCAACAACATGTTTGCAATCACGATATCACTATCAACAAGGAATAAAAATCATGAGATACATGTACTGTACTAGATGTTACTTTCCCTACATTCTTTTCATATTTCCTATCAAATTTTGAGATATTATATCTGCGCTTCTCTTCTCTTCTCAATCCTTCTTTTTGTTTCAACACAGAACTCCTTTTTTTCTTCTTCCAAGAACAGCCAAGGAACTCAAATGACTCAAATGACATCCAAAATCTTGGTCTGTTTGACCTTTTCTTTGGTCAGCTCTGTTAAAATTAACAGATATAGCCTTGAATGATTTTTATAACTTCCCATCCCAGCTTTAGCTGTCCACTTCCGTTTACTCTCTTCGTTTTTTGTTTTTTTTCTCCTCCCCTTCCAGAATGCGAACTATATTCTGGATTTATATCAGTCTGTCTGTCTGTGTGACTGTCTTTCTTTCTCTGTTCTCTCTCTTCTCTACACTCCCTTTTCACTCCTCTTTCTATTGCACTTATCATGTACAATGTACATGTACATGTTGAATCAGTATCATAATATTCACTTAATTCCTGTAAAATATACAATTACATTGCCTTTACATAGAGAAATATTTTTCAAATCTCCCTAAAAAGGACCCCTTTCCTTTAGCTCAGCCCTTCAGCATGATTCAAATTATAAAAAAAACATTTTTAGTAATTGGGAGAAGCATCAATTGGCTACCGGTAGCTCTTTTCATAATGAAAAATTCATCGTTTTGTAGTTGGCCTACATTAAATATGCACACATCCACACACAGCCTGTGAGTATGAGGACGCAAATTTCAAGACACTTTCATTAACTATTAACCAAGAGCTAAGTAATTTGCCACACCCCTTCTCTGAATGTATGTTAATTGTAAAGTAGCTTTAAGAATGTAAAGTACATGTATGTACATATGCACTAGATGTACTGTATGTAGTTCACAGCAGTTCAGGGTTTTATAAATGAATTGGCTTTTCCTCCACAAAGTGGCATCAATCTATTTATATTGCCCCTCTTTCACACAATGATTTAAAAAAAAAAATGTATATTAAATAAATTTACATGTGTGAATGCAAATTACAAAAAAATCAACAAGAAATTGTCAATTTGTACACAAAAAGAGTGATAATAACTTTCACTTGCAGCAGTGCCAATTTAGAGACTTCAATGATGACTTTTGATTAAATTACTATTGTTCATGGATGGTAAAGTGAATTACAACAGAAATGGAAAACAAGTTGTTTTTTTCCAGCAAATTTTAGCACTTTCTACTCATTTGCAAAGCATTCTCAATCAAAAGATTTTTAAAAAAAATAGGAAACACTTGAATCACTATGAACATGACTGACAAAGAAAGTGGACAAAATATACAGTTCCTCAGGTAGACAAAGGAACATCCCTTCACTGCTATTATGTAAAAAGTGTAGAACAGGTGTCACATGCATATTCACCTTTTTACATAATAGCAGTGAAGGGATGTTCCTTTGTCTACCTGCGGAACTGTATATTTTGTCCGCTTTCTTTGTCCGTCATGTTCATAGTGAATGCTATGGGTTAACATACAAATTGTGTGTATCTGTAGGTGATAAGGTGAATTACACTAGAATTGGGCACAGGGCATCCAAATGCACTTTTGATGTTGACAAGAAAGTTTCCTTTTGATGTCAAGTGCTGTGAAACTATCATTGTGATTAGAAAATTCACTGAAAAAGTTTACCACATGTACATGTTATGTACAGTGTAAATCTCTCAGGAT
Organism: Strongylocentrotus droebachiensis; assembly: GCA_035222895.1. Classification (NCBI taxonomy): domain Eukaryota; kingdom Metazoa; phylum Echinodermata; class Echinoidea; order Camarodonta; family Strongylocentrotidae; genus Strongylocentrotus; species Strongylocentrotus droebachiensis. The sequence continues at coordinate 1,434 of JAVYIG010014780.1, read as the reverse complement.
TAAATGTATTGAATGAAACCTTGAATTTAGAAGAAATAATGGGTGCATTAAATCATTTGATGAGATCTATCTAATTAATCTTCTTTTGATGAAAATGCGCAACAGTTCAAACCCGCTCACTGCAGGAAATGATAAAATACATTCACATCTTTAGTAGATCAGGCTTTATCTCAACACTCTAATATCTTGTTTATTTCTCATCTCTGAACATCTTTGGGGATGTTTACATGTACCTCATAATGGGGGGGGGGGGGGGGGGGGTTGTAACATACAAAAACCCATTAGATGCTCAACATGTAATCCATTCTTTCAAATCTATCTTGGGTAGATTATAATGTGTAACTAGCTGTTTATTATACTCTATACTTGTATCTGTTGCATGGCAATTACATTTTCACAGTCAATGTAAAACAGTACCAAATTTGCAACTTCAATCCAGAGCTACCAAGTGTCGCGCATTATGCGTGACAGTCATGCATCAAAGGTCTGAAAACGCTGTCACGCATGGCAACCATTTTTGTCACGCATCAGGGCCAGACTGGGAAGAAAAAGAAAAAAGGTAGTAATTGCTAGACTACGTACATCGCATGCACGTAGCATGCATGCAGGCTGGCTATCACGTCGCGTCGTGGGCGCGCGCGACTTTGAAACATACACTATACGACCTTTTTGCTATACGCTAAACCCTCATCCGCGCACTTGCGCCCCGAGTCATGAAAATGTCACGCATAGCTGATCTTTGAACTTGGCATCTCTGCAAACCTGAAACAGTACATCAGTGTTTACCATACCCTCCCCCTCACCATAAGGCCTAACAAAAAAAATTGATGACTTGGCGTAACCCGCCCGACCCTATTTTTATCGCCGACCCTACGCTTTTTTATTTTTTTTGATCCGATTGCGATTGCGTAAATATCGATATCGCAGTGGGGAAAACCCGGATGTTTGTTGCTTTCGTTCTGGGCTTTGCCGCGCCGTGTTTGGGCCAGCTCGCGCGCCGAGTGCAGCGGGCAGGTACGCCATAGTACCGCTAGGCGATTGTATCCCCAACATGGCGTCCTATGGCGTTCAGTTCACGGCGTTCGTATGTTTGCATTTTATGTGCATGAGGGTGTATGTACATGTACATGTATGTATGCAGGGGGGGGGGGGGGGGGGGCCAGGTGTATGTATGCATCCCCCAGGTCCCAAGGTGATCAAGATTTCAACAATTTCTTGCTCACTTTGCTCACACAGTGTGTGTGTCCATATATGTGTGTGTGTGTGCGTGGAGTTATTTGAACATATTGTGGTCTACCCCTCTCATCAGATCATCCCCAAGGTCTGAGGACCTATCTACGCCACTGTATGTTATGTATGTGTATGAATGGCTAATTTCATGTATGCAAATATAAGCAACAACAACAACAACAACAAAAAAAACAAAACAAAAAA
>JAVYIG010014779.1:20000-39535 GCA_035222895.1 Strongylocentrotus droebachiensis | reverse complement strand
TGGTTCCTGACTTTGGGACAGCGTAAAATATAATAATTTTGATATCATTGTAAAGAAAAATATTTATGCTTTATGCTGATTATAACATCTTCTTGACGCAAGAATGATTTCTATGTGAAAATCAGCCCTACTCTTTAGATAGATTTATCGTCGAAAAACCCCATTTTCAAGGCGAAATATCTGTTTCCAAAATATATCTAACATGATTGTCATTTAAGTATATAGAGAGTGCAACTTCTTATCTTTAAAATAAGATCCATTTCATGAGAAATGAACAATTATAAAGGCAAAAATTGCCGATCGGGAAGACCGTCTGCACTACTCATTACGTATGCAAGACACGTAAATTCTTGCATACGTGCTGAGTAAAATAGAGGGTTTTCGCACCGGCTGCGGTCTGACTGTAGCGCTAGTGAAGTGATCTGCCAGCTGCCTATAGAACCTATACTCGCGTATCTAATTTGCAGAGAGGGTCTCGCCCGAAAGTTTGGGCCAAGGATCAAGGAGTGACTGGCAATCTAGCTGAAATATTTCTCACGACGATAAATAACGAATCAAAAGTTAAAGTGTAAATTACTCCTAAATTCATCAGATATAACCATTTTAAACCACTTCATAATGTACAGACAAATCAGCAGATTCATACTATCGTTAGATATGTTTATAAATATGATTCAATTTACGAGATTTGAACGTAATTACAGCTGTACTCACCATCAAACTTTCAAAGAAAACCTCGAACCCTCACTCTGTGTGGGTGACGTCATATATTAAATATGCATACAGCGAAAGTCTTGTCTTCAGATCAGGCAATCGTACATAAAAACTTCCATCACAGATAGAAAAATTTCTTATTAAAATAATGAGGATAATTACCGTTATCAATCATTATACCCAAATCTGCATACAATAAGAAGGAGAATAGTGATACAGAGACTTATTTACCGCTCGTAGGATTTCTGATAAGAATGCACAAAGAACACAAAATGGAAAGGTGCCTGGAATAGAGGATAATATGGGCAGTCAAGCTCATGAATATTCATATTATGGGCGTTACCAACCATTGCCATTTGCATACACAATCATTATTTAATATATAATGGAAATGCGCTTTTCATTATTTAATATATAATGGAAATGCGCTTTTCATTATATATTATATAATGGAAATGCGCTTTTCATTATATATTATATAATGGAAATGTGCTTTTCATTATATATTATATAATGGAAATACGCCTTTCATTATATATTATATAATTGAAATGTGCTTTTCATTATATATTATATAATGGAAATACACTTTTCATTATATATTATATAATGGAAATGTGCTTTCCATTATATATTATATAATGGAAGTGTGCTTTTCATTATATAATATATAATGGAAATACGCTTTTCATTATATATTATATAATGGAAATGTGCTTTCCATTATATATTATATAATGGAAGTGTGCTTTTCATTATATAATATATAATGGAAATACGCTTTTCATTATATATTATATAATGGAAATACGCCTTTCATTATATATTATATAATTGAAATGTGCTTTTCATTATATATTATATAATGGAAATACGCTTTTCATTATATATAAATAATGAAAGTGTGAATTGTAATTATTTATAAATAATGGCAATTATATATAAATAATGGAAATACGCTTTTCATTATATATAAATAATGAAAGTGTGAATTGTAATTATTTATAAATAATGAAACGTACTTTGTCATTATTTATAAATAATGAAGTATGAATTGTAATTATTTATAAATAATAAAAATGTGTAAAAAATTATATACAAATAAAAATGTACATTTTCTTGCATTATATGTAAATAATGGTTATTATTTGTTAAATAATGATTATATAACATATAATTTGTCTATATAATTGTTTTACAAACGGCGCCTCATAGACGTGTGCCATTTCTCCGCTTAGGGCGTACCACCGGGCAGAACAAAGGCCTTCCTAAACAAACACCTCAAGTCTGTCACAGGCACACTACTTTAGCCCTACAGCTAACAAAAGTCATATTGATAGGCTCCTATCATGTGAAATCCAACTAATGGTAAATCCAGCTTGCTCCTTTCGTATATTCCCTGGGAAATCCAACGTGAACATTATCCAAACTCCTCAAAACGCTGACGAATCTACCAATCCATCTCCACTATTTGAGCTTTATTTGAGAATAGAGATGTCAGTCTTTGGTTTCGGCTACGGTGTGAATAAGCTTTTGTTTAAGGCGTTTGGATATCGGTTAGCACCTGTCGCTGTCTAGTTGGATTACAATAGTCTATTGTTGCATGCTGTCATCGTTACTATTCACTTTATGGCAATGTACAGAACCGTAGCTGAAGAAGCTGAATCAGACATCTTCATCCCATCGATTTGTATTGAAAAGAAATGTTAGAGGTATTATGTCCTTATCAAATAGTTACGCCTTGTTCTTTTATTTACTTCAGAGTCAATTTAGCTCCAGTCCAGAGGCAAGGACGGTCATGCTAAAAAAAAAAAAAAAAAAGAGGAGAGCGGGGGGGGGGGGGGGGGGGGGGGTTACTGGTAGGCCTACTAAGGGTACTGGAAAACATGAAGAATTGCAAAAGGGTACCAACTATTATGTAACTATATAGGCCTATTAGTTTGATCATGTTGATAGCGGATTGTTCAAAGAGCTCCAAAAACTCACAAACCCTGGTTAGACGCTACTGTTTGATATTTCCTGTTCAGTTAATATTTTTGTTTTAAATTATATTAATTATATACAGGTATATACATCTTTGTTGGTGGAAAGTTGGATCGTAAAGAAAGAAGATTCTATATTGTGTCTATCGATAAATATAACCAATAATGATACTAAATGATTGAACTTTATATCATATATTGTTGCCCATAAAGTAGGAATTATTTTGCTTTTAATACCTCTTTTTATAAAATGATTTCGACAACATGATACATTCTTAATAAATAATGTTGACATCTTCTCTTGGCTTTATTGATCAATTTCTTTGCTTCTTTAAATTGATCAAGAAAGTTCTGAGAAGATATCACTGACTTTTTGTATTTCGATAATAAATCGTAATGTCACAACAATTTCCTGAAACAATTTTTCCAAATTTATGGGCAACAGTGTTATCACTTTTTTTTTATTCAATCTTGCTCCCAATTATTGATGGATTCATTTTTAATTTTGACTTTAGAATGTAAAATATATAGTATACTTTTGAGTAATGATGTTAATATTCCGATACAATTTTTTACTTTCATAAAGCGAATTCTACGTTGAAAATAATTATGAATGATAGACGAGTACAATCTAACCATGCTAACAGAATACCCTACCCAAATCAGTCAGCTATGCTGGAGAAGGCCTTCATTTCGAGATTAGCATTGTAGATATGTTTATATCATTGGGCAAATCTCTGTTTTTGATCTGGTATAGGACACGTTCAAAGTTGAAAGGGAAGTTAATCATTCCAATGATTCAATTATATGCCATATGGTGCAGTATAGTTCACCACTCTAACCTTTGACTATGTCACACTCCCCCTCTCTCTTCCCCTCTCTCTTCCCATCTCTCTCTCTCTCTCCCTCCCTCTCCCTCCCTCTCTCTCTTTCTCTCTATCCTCTCCTTTCCCCCATCTCTCTCTCCTTCACTCCTAATTTATCTCCCGTGTTCTTGCCTATATTTCTCATCAGCCATCCCCCTCTTTTCCTTCCAATCCCTTCCCTGTTTTCTCTGGCTCGTCTTCTCGCTATAAACCCTGTCTCTCACTCTCTCTCCCTTTCTCTCTCTCTCTCTCTCTCTCTCTCCTCTCTCCCTCCCTCACTCTCCCCCCTCTCTCTCCTCTCTCTCTCTCTCTCTCTATCTCTCTCCCCTCGTGTTACCGATTAAAACTTCATCAATCTGTTATTCGAGCTGACAATAATTGATTTGATGTCGAGATGACCACTAACCGCTGACCTGGAGGTGGACAGACGGTACACTTGAAAAGATTGTCTAGCGTTCACGAAGTGACGGTAGTGAAAAAAAATTGCATTCACTTTGCGTTACGATTTTCCTCACTACCGTCACTTCGTGAAAACAAGGACGAATGTGTAAAAAGGTTGATAGAGCTAGGATTTAGAGTTGGCGAAATGGAGAGAAATGCCGTTGAACTTCGCATACACTTTCTCTATCAGGCGAGGTAATACCTGCTGCTCCTTCTGAATACCCTTTCATTACGATGATTACTAAACACTTTGCCAAACACAATAGTCCATAATTATACTGAATAAAAACTAAATATCACCTTCATGAAAGACAGCAATATACCACACAAAAGCTATACGGTAAACGAGCACATTTTTGCGAGGAGGCTGACGTTCCCCACCCGAATACCAACTTGCTTTTTTTCTTCTGAATTCTGCGAATAAAAGAAACCCGCCTCCACCCAGTATTACTTAGGGTACGCTAATGCTTGTTTCCTCCCTTTGAAAGCGTCCCTATCTCAGGACTGCAAGCATTTCTAACTCCCCCCCCCCCCTTCGCGGACTTTCCCTGCCTTGGAGACCCCCCTAAACCCGGAACACTGCTCAATGTACCCCCTATCTATGATATTCAAGATATTTTTATAGCCCCCTTTTTAAATTTCTCAGGAATCCAAAGAGAGAGAGAGAGACAGAGAGGAAAAAAAAAAAAAAAAAAAAAACCTCCTCCATTTTAAAGAGATCTCCGGGTGAAAAGTCGAATACCCCCCCCCCCCCCACACTTTTTTTAATACAAATTTCGGGTCGGACTTTGTCGCGCGAAAAGTACCCTTTTACCGGAGACTTTGGGCACACGAATGCGGTCCCTCCGAGGCTGGATCTGATGACCGATTCAATGTTAGTCGTTAAGGGCGATATCGGATACAAAAGAATATAATCAGTGATAGATAAAAGAATCACTAATATTTAATCAATAATTTGTTGTATTGATTTTGATGACGATACATTAAAACAATCGAGAAATACGAAAATCCACAACAGGTAAACCTTTATGTAAGCCGACTAGCCTGTATCATAAAAAAATGCCAAAGTGGACAAATTGTTATAAGCAAGAGTAATTTATTTCAAGTTATTTCAAATCAACAAGAACCTCAAAATAGTTAATATATTAATTTGTAGATTTGTATAAAAATGTCTCTAATATTCTTTATTCAAAATTGAAAATTCTCTGGACATTTATTCAGAAACTGATAAACTGCCCTAGACCTGTTGCACTTAAGGCGCCATTTTTTGACGCAGGAGTGTGTCAATGAATGACGCAGTCTTTGACGTACCGTATGAAAGTATAGCTAGGCCTAATAGCGCAATCGAACTGACGCTAGCCCATACGCAACGGTCATTCATCACGCATCGTGATGACTCTCAGGGGTAACAAACATTAATTTTTGGAAGAAAACAAAGTTATGTCTGTATAGCTTCATCATCCATGTTACTTGTGTGTTGAATTGGGCCCTTATGAAGTAAATGGGTATTCCACTTAAGAGGATGCCTACGCCAATGAGAGAATCCACAGGCGCCCCTAAGAAAGCAAAAATCGTAAGAAACGTGCACACCAGCGCGAAAATTACAGGAATGATCAAGTGGACTTTAAAAGGTCTTGGTCGATCGGGTTCTTTGATTCGCAAGTACAGGAGACCAACCGCTAATAATCCATAAAAGAGGAAGCTGACGAAGCTGAATAGGTTTATCAGGGTGAAAACGCTGTCAACGAAGCACAGACAGGCTGTAAGGAGTGACGCAACGATGACGCAAGGAATTGGTGTCTTGTGCTGTATGCCAACCATGGCTAGGAATCGTGGGAGATGGCCCTCTCTGGCTCCTGCAAAGAACTGCCTTGAACCCCCCAGAATGCACCCGTTGAGAGACCCAATGCAGGACAAGACAACTGAGATAGGGATGATGACAGAGAATCTCCCCAACGCCTGCTCGGCGAAACTGACTGCAACGGCTTCAGAGTTTAGTAGCTCCGCAGAGGACAACACTGCAAAGTACGCCACATTGGTCAGGGTATTTACAACAGTCGCCAATGTCGGAGCGGCTATGACGGCGATTGGAAGATTCCTGGAAGGGTTCTTTAGTTCTTCAATAACGGTGTTCAAGCTTTGCCAGCCAGAGTAAGAGAAGAGACACGCATAAAACCCCGTCCCCAGTCCTTTAATATTAGTATATGTAAAAGGTTCTTGGAAATTTTCAGTGTTTCCCATCCCGAGTTTGACCATGCCGGTGATGATGATGACGCCGAGAGCGACAAGTTTGGACAGTGATGTGGTATTCTGCAGAAGAGAAGATAACTTTACGCTCCAGCAATTTACAAACATGATGAACATGACGGCTGCAATGGCGAAGAGTTTGATCGCAACATTTGGTGGGGGACATTCTGGATCGGGATAAAATGGCTCCAGGCAGTACATGGCAAGCATCAATGCAGTAACGGCATTGGCAATGGATCCCGCGATGACGGTACCAGCCCAGAAGTTGAGGAAACCCCAAAAGTCCCCAAAGATCACGCGGACATAGGTGTAAGTGCCTCCCGATGCGGGGATCAGCGTGCCCAACTCAGCGTAGCACATGGCACCGAAGACCGAAACGATCCCACCAGCCACCCATATACACAAGGTGGCACCTACGCTCTCGACACTGGCCAAGACACCCTTAGGCGAGATGAAGATTCCCGATCCTATCATTACTCCGACATTGATCATGATACCATCCAAGAGACTAAGCCTGCGCTCAAGCTTTACTTCACCTCCGTGATCATTCTCGGGATCAACCTGGTCATCAGCCTCGTGATCAACCTCCTTTACAGTTACGCGTTGGTTCTCCATGTCGCCAACACTATCTGCAATATTACTGTGCCGTAAATACAATGTTTTGTCTTCAAGAGTACAGAGTTTGGAATCAACACGTACGTACACCACACAATTTTTGTATACATATATATATATATTTTTTTATTGTTTGCACATTTTATAACTCTTGGCCAGTAATAACAATGATTGAACTTTAATCGCCCGCTGGTCAATTTCTGTTTCTTCCATAATTCAAACAGATTGTTTCAACGAATATTTGATTGCTTTAATATACGATAACAACTCTACTTTGACAAATATCATACTCATAGACAATGATCTATAAAACTAACCCGAAGTATCTATCCATCTATTTGTAGTTTTATTTTGTACAGGGTATAGCAAACAAATATCGTGGACTTTAGACAAGGGCCGAACTGGACTGAAGGTTGTTTTCAGGTCACAGTGATTTCCGGGCAATACAAGTTTTCTAACACGTTATATTTTGGTCGCCCTCTTCTCTTTTAAAGTATCTAGGCTATTGTAAAATACTTATTGAACATGACGTATAAACATCACGTTAAGGGCCTGATATATCAATTTATCTACCTTTTACGGACTTATCTTTTTAGACATTTTATTTTTGAAACGTTGCCCTGATCAGCAGAGATTTACACCACGACAAATTCATGGAGGTGTCATGGTGTCAGTGGCGGATCCAGGGGGGGGGGGGGGGGGGGTTGGCGAAAAAAACGTGTAAAAACACGTTAATTTTACCCTTTTTTTTTAGATAGGCCCCCCCTTGCTCTCTAGGGGGGGGGGGGGGGGGGGGAGGGGGGAGAGGTGCGATTTTTCAAATTTTCGAGGGCCAACAAAAAATTAGGGCTCACTACCCCCCCCCCCCCCCCCCCCCCCCCCCCCCCACTGAGCGAAATTTTAAAGTGCCATCCATTTCTGGTATATGTAATATTGATTTCTATGACTTTCTTTACACAATGTCATCATTTAATAAAGTATACGAAATAGAGTAGATACGTGCACTCTTTTGCCCGAAAATACAGTATAACGTTTGCCCGAATGTTGGTACGGAACATGCAGTTTCAAATTATTGGTGATGGAAATGGGGGGGGGGGGGGGGGTGGCTGTAGCCTCAACTCCCACCCCACACGCATATTTTGAACCAAACACTCAAAATGTAGTGAAGACAGAAAGAGAGGGGTATACATTCTATAAACTAAAATTTTCAAAACAGTAGATTGTTTAATTCAATCTACCATTTTGAAAGAGTGGTCACTCCTCGGCCCTTTTAAATAGTTATTTAACATTTCAGTGTTTAGAGTGAACGTGCATTTTCTTAAAAGTAGTCTTAATTGCCTTGTTATGACACCATTATCATTTCTCTTTGGTCTCGAACGTATTCAAAGGGAGGTTACCATTCTCATAGCCTCCTCTCTACAAACAAGAATGTCGTCACACTTTCATACATTCTTTTGTTTTTGCCCACATTGAGTTATTGCAGATTAAATACAAGCTGTGAAATATGCATTATGTTGAAGATATACAACAAATTAAGTCTACCCTTTATTAAGGCCTATTTTGTTTGTTTGTTTATTTTGAGACTTATGGTAATTGTACGGGATGGTTCATTTCTCCTTCAAAAGTGATATTGCATGTTTGTAAAATATGAACACGTATTTTTGAATAGGGGAGAGATAGATGGATAGATATAGCATCTTCATAACGTTAGAATTTCAAATTTTGACAGAAACGAAATTACTAATCCTTAAATAAACTGGTGTTTTAATAACGCTAGCCTTTTTGGTTGAAATATAAAACGGGTTTTTACAATGATATCGTTGATAGGGCCTATGAACGTGTTGCTATATCCCGAGAGAGAGAGAGAGAGAGAGAGAGAGGGTGTGAGAAGACACACAATAATTGAAGGTTTGGAAGTCAGTGCGCTCTAGCCTAGAGCACCTTCTCCTCGACTCAGAGACAAATTAAATAACTAGCTGCGGAGTCACGCTCGGTGTCCAATCATCAATCAATTTTTCATTAATTAGCTCAAACTGATTCGGGATTGGATGATGAAGTGACGAACAGGTAGTGAGATAACCTTGGGCTATATACTCGCATAGTAGCATGTTTTCAATCACCCGCATCTGTGCGTTAATTCAATTTTCGCCCGAAGTCATGGCCGCTTCTGAGTCAAATCTACGAAGACTTGAAACGCTAATTTGACGGAGCGTGTCGTCTCGAATGCTTATTCAGCCTCTCAATCAGGTCCCAACCACATCAGAATAAATCAAATGATGATAATTTATAATCTGAGTTTGGTTTATGCGTACCGATAAGCAGCAGGCATGATACAGAAGTGAGCTTATATAAGCTTTAGTTCTGGTAATGATATAAAAAATAAATTCTCACAGAATCCAACAAAACTTGCACTGAATGTTCAAGATTACAAATAAATGACATGTGCCGAACGATTTTTGGTAGGAAATGTATATGCCATGTCCTTGACACAAGTCACTATAATTATGTGCAAATGAGAGATGTGGTTTTTGTTGAAGATGATTTCCAGCGAGTTTTTGTGAGGTTGTTTTTATTTTACTTGTTCAAACGATCAATCTACCAAGGATGAACAATCCAGAACTATAATTAGAGCCATGTTCTCTCGACATACGATGCCCATACCAGAGCTCAAGATTATCTTTAACATCACCAATCCCAATTTTTATTTTAAATTATGAATTTCACGCAACATATTTTTGATTTGTTACATTAGGAGTTTGACTATCAGAGCCACAGTAAGGAGGGATGTAAGGTGAAGTTTCCATATTCAATTGAATCACAACAAGTAAACTGAAATGAAAAAAAGAAAGAAAGAAAGAAAGTCTTTCCCAGTCACCGACTGTAGTTAAAAATTTCAAATCATTCTTGATTACCCCTTGATTAACGCCCTGTATGATGAAACATTTATTACATACTTTGAAACCTGATGCTTATGAATATAACCCAGTGTATAAAAAAAAAAGCAAGTATGTTTTGAGTTTAATCATCATACTGACGATGGACATCAACCGATTTAGGCGAATAGATAAAACACAGATAAAGGTTGTCTTTAAAATTCTAAAACACCCCTGTTTGCCAAGGGAGAGGAGACATTTGCTCGCCCCGCTCAAAAACAAAAGCAGAGTATGGTTATGGGTATGTCATTCGTGCGGAGTCCATGCTAACCATCAGCTAGTTCGCTTGTTCCCATCCTAATCCTGAAAATGACTTGACCACAGTACTAGGCCCAATAAAGGGGAAAAGGTGCCCTTTTCAGCTTGAAATGGAATGTCCCTCTACGCCCTCCTCCAATTTCCATGCATAATAAACTGGAATTCAAACATACAAATGCCCTTCGGTGCTCTTTCCTTATCATCCTACCTGTAACCTCTCTCTTCAATCTACTTGTGTACCTTTCCTCCTCTTTATTTCATTTCTATCTTTCATTCTTCTCCATCAAGTAAAGGCATTAACCACTTAGAATGTCGTAATGATACTTTCTTAAAGTCAGCAAGATAATTTTTACAGTTAGAACAGAGGAAGAGAGAGAGAGAGGGGAGAGAGAATGTGAAAGAAAGAGTTAGTGAGAGAGAGAGGGGGAGAGAGAATGTGAAAGAAAGAGTTAGTGAGAGAGAGAGGGGGAGGGGGGGTAGACAGGGAAGGGGTGAACATAGGTACATACCATGACACACAACTGAATTCCCATCACTTGAGTAATAATAACAACTCAAAACATTAATTTTGATAGAACATTTTTTTTGTTTTATTGCCTTCCTTTCCTCCAATCCTTTACATGCATTTTCATGCATTCAATTGATATATCCTTCTGTTTGTTGACTTCAAAGAATAATACAAAAGGAGACATCATAACACAAACACAAGATGCATAGTACCAAGTATGCAAAATGATTTTCTTGGTAAATCTTTTAAGATCAGACACATGTACATGTATACCAGCGAACATAAATTATATAATATTAATTCATATGTGGACATAACCAAACTCATGTATTTTAGGCATAGGGTTTATGTGGTACCAAGCGTGATTGAAGGCAATCACATTAATCCAACATACCTTTCTTACAAACACAATCTCTACATGGGACTGTGTTGTATTGTAACATCATATGAGAGGGGTTAATGATCGCGTTTGAAGGGATTGTTGGGAGAAAATTACAATTTCGATTATGTGAAGAAAAAAACATGTTTTTCAGGTAAGCAGTAAGGTTGGTCACATTTCATTTCATTGTTTGCAAAACTAGCATGGAATTAATTGTAAGGTAATGAAATCTGTTTGTGCTAGTAATCATGCTATTCTCTGTTGAGGGCCAGAAGGGTGTTTATTCTGATTTTTAGGTATACAAGTTAATGCCCTTCTGACCCCAAACAGATGATACTCAGGGACCCATTTCACAAAGCTTTGTTTCAATGACAAATGACAACAATCAGTGACACATCTGCAGATAACCAATCAGAAGCAAGGATTTCACTAGCTTATAACAAAAACTGTCATTTGTCACTAATGACAAGTTTGTGAAAGCAGGCTAATTAATACATCATATCATTTATCAAGCAAATCAACACCATGAAAGGCTAGTCATTGGCTGTAACTCCAGTATTAGCTTCATGCAATAATATAATCACAACACTGAATCTTTGCAATTTGTGAATTCCTTGGCAATTTGTGCAGTTTTCATAGGTAAAAGATTCTGGGACTGGTTTCATAAAACTTGTTATCAATAACAACTGCCACAGATCTATGACAAATCTGACCATAGCCAATCAAATGTCAGGATTTTAGTAGGTTATGACAATTATTGTACCTTGGTATTGACAACAGGTTTCATGAAACAAGGCCAAGATTTCAGTTTATATTTCAAAATTGAGCTTCAGTTTGCATGAAACTGTGATCCATGCATGAAGACAATCCTATTTGTCATATACAGACTTTCTAATTCCACTACCAGAGTAGTTCTTTACACCGAGGCTATTATTAATTTCAATTCAATTCAATTCAATTCAATTGATTTGATTTGATTTGATTTATTTATTAACCCCTGAATAAAACATAGTTTCGATGTAAGAGTACCAGCACACATCTTAGGAACAGACAGTCTCTATGTTTTTCTTCTTCTGATTAAGTCTCCCTCCTTCAAATTGACTGAAGATTCTTGCAAACTATATGCGTATGTGTGTGAACCGCAATTTACATCCCTTCGAGTGATATTTACACAACACTGATAACCTTCTCATATAATTCTTCATAACAAGACAATTGAAAAACCCTGAAGGATGATTCAACTTTTTAGATTTCAATTAAGGGAATATAAGGTGAATAGTCTTGGCATATATCTGTGCGACATATACATGTACATGCCTCAATTCACAAATATCATTGCAAAAAGCTTTCCAGAAGGGCTAGAATTATTTCTTATCCTAAAAAGCACAGGACGGTAACATAAGTTACTATGAATACATACAGATTCAACCATCATTTCTCAAATGTATGTGATCAATACATTCAATTATCTTATTTGAGAAATAAAGCTTATGAAATGTTTAACAAACAAATAAAGACATTACAAGGACTACATGATTATCTTCTTTCTTTCAATACATCATCTGCCAAGGACAGGAAGGGCGATCAGGGCATATTTCTCTTAAAGTATACCAATCACCAAAACATATTTTGTTTTGTATATAAGTCATTCCATTTTGTTATACTACATTCAAAATATGAGCTTCATATATTACTTCTGTAAAGAGATTTTGCCAGTTTTAATACACATTCATAAGAAACAAAACCAACTTCAGTAGAATAATCGATGCACCTGTTAGCGCTCCATACAAGAGCGCCCACACAGAACTTAAGTCTGACTTGGGTTCGGTGTGCATTGTTTTATGATATTTTCTATTTTCTTCACATTCCTTATTTTTTTAGGTCATAGACAGCCAGTTAAATTTTGTTGGTGGTTGATTTATATATTCTAGCTGTACACAAAATATATTTAGGTGACTGGTACGCATTAACAATGCCTTTCTGCTTCTACGCAAATGATTTGTTTGTCTCATAATAACTTCCTTTCATGAATCTCAAATCACCAAACACATTCTTTTTTCTTAGAGGTAAATACTATGGAATATTCTTCATCTCATCAGCAATTTCATCACTTTGACACTTTGTTAATTCATTGTGCCCTCAGCCCTGACTACTGACACTTCTAGAAAGATTTCAATCAAATTTAATTTGCAGTTCTTCAAATATTGCAATACATGGGATGAACATACACAGTTCTGTAGATTGATTTGAAAAAAATGTATCTGAAATTCACATCCAATCCCCCCCCCAATCCAATAGTCGCCAATACAAACACAGCTACTCAGATCACATGTCTACGGCTGTGCATCAAAAGCGGAAATAGAAAATGGAAAAACTCTTACAGATTATGTAATGGACCCAGCATTAGTGTCTAATCCTTATCCTTTAAAAACTCCAACTTACAAGTTTGTATTATTTGATCATCTGGTAGCTTTTACCTTTGTATAAAGAAAGCCAATAGCAAAACATGTGCTCTATCATCAGTAGAATATCAAATATCATATTTGGGCTTTCACAAACACTGTCCTGTATCCATGATTAATTACCATCGTATGAAAAATACAAAAGACGTATTTGAGTCGCATATTTCAACCCTATTGCAATAGGCGAATGACAGATTGAGAAATTCCCAAAGCAAGCACAGAACATGTCAATATTGACCTCATCTCTTTGCCCACCATGTGACTTCATTTTTTGAATCACATTATAACATGTCAGGCATCATCGTACTATTTCCACCTTAGCGATAAAGGTAGTATAATCCTATAATTTACCAAAAGACAAATGGCAAGCCCTTGAACTTTGAAGTTAAAAATTTATTGTCAATTGAGACGCAAACAACAATAGTGTCATCCTACATTGAAACTATTTAGTAGGTCGCTACTACAAAATTGACACTTATAGTAGGCTTGTAAAATTGGTCCCAAACACAGTGGCATACTGTTCTCTAAATTGATGTTTACAGTGCTTGAAGCTAGTAAGTATTCTTGCTGTTCCTTTTCTTGGAAGAAGTGCAAGAAGGCTTGAAAGAGTTATCAGTTTGGTTTACATTGCAGCTTTATTTTATCTTGCTTATCACTCTACGTACTTCACTCTTTTACATGGTCAGAGAAATAAAAACATTACGCACGACCACTGATCAAGAACAAAAGAAAGGTTCCTATTAATGAAACAAGTAGAAACATATGTACAGGGGAAACTTTGTATTACAAGGCCGTGGGGAGTCGGGGCCGATTGATTTTCCTTGTTATATCCGATATCTCTTTTTATAGCCGATATCTCGTTACAAGAGGTACATGCCACCATAGAGTTACATGTAAATTGATTTGGGCCTGTGACAGTATCCTTGTTACAACCATTACCTCGATATGGCCGACCTCATTATATCGAGTTTCCCCTGTAAAATGAACACTCTTCTCATGACCTGCCTATGAATGCATTCCAAAGGAAACTGTATATTCTCATCTATGGTATTGACAAAGGAGCAAATAAAAGAGGAATAAAGAAGTCCTCTTAGTTTCCACATGGCGGAAAGCTGGGCTGGGGATAAAATGTAACTTGCAGCTAGCTTCTTCGGGTAGTATTGAATATAATACCACAATTCATTCAAATGTCATAATATTTATATTCATTGTGAGATACTTCATGTTTAATACTCAAACCTATAGAGCTATGATGGATGGCTAGGGTGAGGGTTATGATCTCTGGATTTTGATGAATCTGTAGACAAGAAAGAGACTGGCTGCAAAAGCTCCTAGACCTAG
The DNA here is from genome assembly GCA_035222895.1 of Strongylocentrotus droebachiensis. Classification (NCBI taxonomy): domain Eukaryota; kingdom Metazoa; phylum Echinodermata; class Echinoidea; order Camarodonta; family Strongylocentrotidae; genus Strongylocentrotus; species Strongylocentrotus droebachiensis. Next base: position 24,789 of record JAVYIG010014779.1, on the reverse strand, counting down.
ACCAACCTTGATCCAGCGACGAGTTCCCTCTTCTTGGATCCCTTTCAGATGCCTGTCAGATAGAACAACAATATCATCTTATTAATATCATCTATCAATAAATGTATGATGGAAAGGTTTCCTTTAGATAAATGGTTCATTCGAGCAATGAATAATGTTCATGAAATAAAAAAATAATAAAAAAAATCACACTTAAAGTGGGCTGAAGGTGGCATTACACTAACATTATCATCATCATCGAACACCGTCTCCCCCAACAATAATAACAACAACAAAAATCTTCCATAATTTTATCTGCAAATTGCTGTAAATGTCCAAACCATTTAATATGAACTCTCTTTATCGTTGCTTTTCTTTTTATCAGGAGATGGTGTACTTTTCAGAACACATAAACAATTATATTCCAATGTATTTCTTGCATAGAAAAGTGGATAAAAGTTCATAATTTGACATTATGGCCAGCCTAAATTTTGTATAACTTATTTCAAAACAGGTTGAAGATATGGTGGAGTTGACACAAATATCATTATAAACAGTAGAAGAAATACTGTTACAATTCTGTTCTAGCATATATTAAGGACTAACAAATAAAAGAAAGCCTACAAGAATGGTTCACGTTACACTCTATGGGTGCGGTGAGGCCTGGGTATATTATACATGAACACTAAGCCTGACTAAATTCACACAGATATCTTATATTTCTCCTGGCTACTGGACGGTTATATTCAAAAGGATAGTCAGAATCAAACCATGCAATACTATGACATAAAACATTTCAGGCTGGCTGGGAGAAACAATAGTAGTCATACAACATGAAGACAAAATCGTCTCGGAAACATCTATAAATCTATACACTGCATTAAGTTGACATTCCTCATTCTATTTCCAGAATAGATGATAACTAATAGATGATAAATAAATTATATGTTAACGATTTGTGGGATCACTATTAGGCAAATCAAAATACGGGAACAAAGGCGGCTCTTATATACATGTAGTTAGTCCATGCTCTATGCACATGTACATGTACATGTACAATGTACATTGCCAATAAATCAAGATCATTGGTTATTATGTGACTTTAATTTCACATGCACATTATGGTTTTGAACTGAAATGATGTTTTCAGACTAAAGTTATCGATAATAAATTTCAGCCAAGAAGCAAAGAATATAATTTCAAGACAACATACAATAATCATGCAGATTGATTATGGGCTGAAAGGATACAATGTATGTCTGTGAAATGCCCCCTGTGCTTCCCTCTCCCCAAAAGAGATTTTGTAGCGAAAATGACACAACAAAGAACTGATAACCCTTCTTTCTATCTTTTTGTGTGAAAATGTTCAAAAAGTAATTTAATCTTTGATATTCATAAATCATACGGAGGGCTTTGAACAACTGGAGTGGAAATATACATTCTTCTGTCTTTATGATGATCAATTCTATTTAGTTTTGATAAGCTACTTCTGATTTTGTCTTTTCTTTTCTTTTGTGTTGTTGTTGCTTTTTTTTTGGGGGGGAGGGGTATATTTTGTAATCTGTACTTGTTCATTCAATAAGTTGTGATTAGTTATTCTGATTTCAGTATTTGTAATTACCCAATTGAATTGCATACTTGTAGATCATAAGTACACTTCAATGTTATGTTTAACTTTTTTCTTCTTGTCCCCTTATATATTAATGACGGCTTGCACAAGGGTACTGAACAATAGGAAATTATTGCAAGAGAAAATAAAATAAAATGTTGACTAGTATAGTATGATATTACATTCATGTTTGAAAGCTAAGAAAATAAAGCAAATAAAACCTTAATATGTTATGACACAGCTGGAGCTAAGCAACCGATCAAAATGAAACTATGATAGTTGCAAACAATAGAAATAACAACAAAAAGATATCATGAGAACACAAATAATAAAAGGCAAGTCCAGCAGCTATAATGGTGGATAAACATGAGATCACATGGCATGTCCAAGACAAAGCACTAGAGGGGGCAAGACCAAAAAACATGACAGCATGACAAACTAGGAGAGGCAGGCAAGGCAAGATAACCTGAAAGTCGCACTGGAGCCCCAGAATTTCTCTCGCACCCAGAATATGGCTGGGTGGTCGACTAGAACGGACATCCCCTTCACCACACTGGTAATTCACAGGGAAATGATAGGGGGGAAGAGAATGTTGGAGATGGTTGAAGAGGACATGAAGGGAGAGAGAGAGAAAGAGGATGAGAGAGGGGGGGGGGGGTGTGAAGCAATGGAGAGAGGAAGAGAAGTAGAGAGGTAACATGGGACAGAAGTAGAGAGGGAGTGAGGGAGAGGGTGAGAAGAAAAGAGATGCAGAGAGGGAGGGACAAGGGGAGAAAAAGAGAGAAAGAGAGGGAACAAGGAAGAGAGGGAGAGATGGAGAACAATAAGGGAAGGAGTGGAAATTAATAATGGGAGAAAGAGAGAGAGAGAGGGGGAAAGATAGCAAGAGGGTGAGAGAGGGGGGAGGAAGGCAGAGGGGGAATGTGAAGCAATGGAGAGAGGAAGAGAAGGAGAGAAGTAGCAGGGGACATAAGGAGAGAGGAAGAGAGGGAGAGGGTGAGAAGAAAATAGATGCGGAGAGAGAGAGAGGGGGAGGGAGAGGGAGGGACAAGGGGAGACAAAGAAAGGAAGAGAGAAAGACAGGAAGAGAGGAAACAGGGGAGAGAGGGAGAGATTGAGAAGAATGGGAGAGAGAGAGAGATAGAAGGATAGATAAACGTAGATGGGGAGAAGGATAGATAAACATAGATGGGGAGAAGGTAAAGACGTGACAGAGAATAGTGAAACAATAACAATAACAAAATATAGACAGAGTGAAATGAGAGGGAGGGAGGAAGGAAGGGGAGAGAGAGGCAGAGACCAAGATGAAGAGTGTCAGAAAAATTGAATTAAAGAAAAAATGCAGGAAGTTGTGTGAGGCAAGATGACAAGTATGGGTATGAATTGAATTGTCCATGGGAAGGAGATGAGAATAGAGTGGAGAAATTGAAAGAAAGAAAGAATACAGACAATTTTGTTAATCATAGGCCTAGATGGAATTTATCTTGAGACTTTATTTGATCAATTTTTAAAGACAACACAATCCTGCTAGTCAATTTACTTTATCACAATATAGAGGAGAGCAGCTGCAATGAAGCTTCTTGTTTATACAGAATAAATACCAGACAAATGCAAATACAATATTCTCATTCACAGATTCTTTCACTGTTCTAAATGTATAGTGAGAGAGTGACGCAAAGGTAGAGTATGATACCTTACTGCAACCAAGCACATGCAATTTACAGTGAGCTTGGATCGCAGACAATGTAACTTTAGAATATCAGCATGATGCAATGTATAGAGAGTCAAGATGTTGCAAAGGGCAATATAGAAATGAATAATGATAACAACAAAAAAGAAAAATAAATTGGATGGAAAAGAGAATGAACTGGAATACAGGACATTATTGACCAAGGAAAATGCCCTTTACTGAAGAAAGGGACGACATAGAAACAAACTTAATGACTCCTGAAGAACTGAAAGTCCTGGGTTTAAATGCTTTGACAGTGTGTTTGATAATGAAAGAACCGTAATGAAATGATTAATTTTGATAATGAAATTACAAGCATATTTCAGGAGGCACTGTGCAAGAGGCTTTTCTAAAGAGTTTGTCATGGGCCTCACTGAAAACCACAAACACTCTGAAGAGCCAACGTAAAAGGCAACATATGGGACAATGTAATATGTTTGGTTATCTCAAACAGGGTCTCGTCATTTCTGATATCTTTGCTTTTGCTTGCACTCAGGAGATATAGTTTTTGTTTGTTGCTTTTAGCAGAGAAAAAATACAATGGTAAAGTGCTAACGTACTAACATACTCAAAAATATGTCTAGAATGCTGGATCGTACATGCCTCAGGCTAACAAATCTGGTCTACACACTCTATGGCCAAAATGCACAAAGGAAGGTGAAATTCAAAACGAGTCTAAACCATGGTTTATTCTTTGATCGTTGATACATACAAGCATATTTAAGTGTCTACTGCCTATTCATGGTACATATAAGCATATGCATGGTGTGCTTATGATGGTTTACATCACAGGTTGAGACAATCCTCCTTCAAGTCTATGACACTTCAGACCACAAGCCACGCCATGTGCTTTGTGCTTTTGGGCGAGTGAGTGAGAAAGGAAAGAAAGAGATAGAGAGAGAGGCTTTCTCATACTACCGTAAATCTCTGTGTATAAGGCGCACCCCTATTTTTGAGATTTAAAAAAAAAAAACCAAAGCCATGATGCAGGGAATTGGGAAAGACTTTTTTATTTATTACGACTTTACAGTCAAAAAGTCAAGTAAAAAAGAATAGTAACAATGTTGTTTTTAAAACTAAAGATGACAGAATTTTTTTCCTCCCGAGTTCAAATCGAAATTTAGACAGGCTAGTTTTTTAGTGGTGATTCAATATCCCCTGTGTAAGTGAGCTGCATGATACAGGCGAGTGAGCTGGAGACACGGGAGAGCTTCGGACGGCAAAGTGCTTTGTGAAGGGGCATAATTTATCAAGACTGAAAAAAAAAAAAAAAAAAAACTCTCTTCCCTTCAAATTAGGAACGTAGTTTAACTTCAAATAGTAGATACTATTCTTTATTTGCATTATGTAATTCATGTTGAGACACAGAGATTTTCGGAAACCACTAAAAAGTAGCATTTTGAGAACTCAAAATATCCTGTACCTGTGTATTGGGCGCACCCCGACTTTCGATTTTTCCCAACGGAAAAAAA
>JAVYIG010014779.1:0-17500 GCA_035222895.1 Strongylocentrotus droebachiensis | reverse complement strand
AGGTTCTTAGATCAGAGATATCATACATCAAGCAAGCAGTACTTATTGCTGCATGGTAGGGCATAACTGAGGTCTTACCTTGTATATCTTAGCACAGTATTCAAAGGTTCTTGGATCAGAGATATCATACATCAAGCAAGCAGTACTTATTGCCGCATGGTAGGGCATAACTGAGGTCTTACCTTGTATATCTTAGCACAGTATTCAAAGGTTCTTAGATCAGAGATATCATACATCAAGCAAGCAGTACTTATTGCTGCATGGTAGGGCATGACTGAGGTCTTACCTTGTATATCTTAGCACAGTATTCAAAGGTTCTTGGATCAGAGATATCATACATCAAGCAAGCAGTACTTATTGCTGCATGGTAGGGCATGACTGAGGTCTTACCTTGTATATCTTAGCACAGTATTCAAAGGTTCTTGGATCAGAGATATCATACATCAAGCAAGCAGTACTTATTGCTGCATGGTGGGGCATAACTGAGGTCTTACCTTGTATATCTTAGCACAGTATTCAAAGGTTCTTGGATCAGAGATATCATACATCAAGCAAGCAGTACTTATTGCTGCATGGTAGGGCATGACTGAGGTCTTACCTTGTATATCTTAGCACAGTATTCAAAGGTTCTTAGATCAGAGATATCATACATCAAGCAAGCAGTACTTATTGCTGCATGGTGGGGCATAACTGAGGTCTTACCTTGTATATCTTAGCACAGTATTCAAAGGTTCTTGGATCAGAGATATCATACATCAAGCAAGCAACGTCACACTCAAGCTCTTCTGAAGAGAGTTCATCAGATAGACCAACATCAATCTCACGGAGCTAGGAGGGGAAAGAAAATCATCATTAGAATGCAACAAAGCATGATCATGATATGTTTAGTATTATGAAGTACAAGATGAATTTAAAAATGAGAAAACACTTCAATGTGACGTTTCATGTTTTCCTTCTACTGCTTGCTTTTGTGTACGATTTCTACACAGATTAAAACAAGTTTGGGTGCTATAAGTAAGCAGAATGTAAGGAAAATTTGTAAAACAATTGTGTATTCTTGTTGTTTTGATGACAAAGATAATATCAATATTGGCGGTTTATATAGCTGACATGTGAAAAAACATAACTTCATATTATACATGCATCATGATTGTAAGTTTTTGTACAACAACTAAATAGGTATCACAATCTGCACAAGATGTAATCTATGGGAGTTGGCTTATGCCCCGTGATGGAGAGGGACAGGGTTGATCCATAACCCTTAATATATCTGGGGGGTGTTTTACATAGACTAAGATCGACTTTAAGTTGGACTTTAATATGACAGGCCTTTCACGTCATCATTTGCTCTCACCGTTTACTGGCATTGGTCTCTCAAGGGACGTATATATCGTGGTCACAAATCTACAGAATTAACATTTTTTGATAGTTCATTATTGACGGAAAAAATATTACCTAAATTTCATAATTGAGAGACCAATAGTGAGAGCAACCAGTGGCATGAATGGCATGCCATAGTTAAGTCCAACTTAGAGCTAAGTTCGACTTAGGATCTTTGTGAAACACCCCCCTGGTACAGTGTTAATGACATGTGCTAACTTACCAGTAGGTATTTCTCCTGTCCATAGACCTGTATAGTGTTAATGGCATAGGCTGACATGTGCTAACTTACCAGTAGGTATTTCTCTTGTCCATAGACCTGTATAGTGTTAATGGCATACGCTGACATGTGCTAACTTACCAGTAGGTATTTCTCCTGTCCATAGACCTGTATAGTGTTAATGGCATACGCTGACAGGTTATCCCTCATGATAACAGGTGAATCCAGACTACGCTCTGTGAGACCCTGAAGGAACGCGGACTTGCCTGCTCCTCTGGGACCAATCACGTTACAACGGAAGACATTACGAGATGTTTGACGCTTCTGAAGGTCCACCTTCTTGTCTCTCGTTACTACAAACACATAGAAGAGAAGCGACACTTAGTTAAGAAAGTTTTTTAGAATTAACAAGGAAAATTTCAGCTCTTTTTATAATTTCTTGACTTCATTCTTTGATGCCACTAAACTTATTGATTCGTCAATCCATGAATAGAAACTTCTTCCATTGGTCATTAAGATAAGAATGCTTTGAACCCATACCTGTTGCAATTTTTTTTTTGGCAGTGTAACATACTGTATAGTGCAACAGGGGTTCTCTCAAGCCCAAACATATAGTGCATCACTTTGGGATGAATTTGCTGTACACAAACAGGGTTCTCTCAATATTCTTTTGAAATCCAGCTTTGTCGGTTTTTTATCAACGATAGTGTATTATTAATGCAATGAAACTTCATGACATTTTTAGGATAGCCATTTTTGCAGCAAGAAACTTGTGTATTTTGAGAATATATCATGTCATGATGTGATACAATACATGCCTACTATTTTGTGGCTTGAAACTTAACAAAGTTTGACCACTTATGAAATGTCTTAAGTTCCATGAACACAACAGTTTCTGATTTTACAATGACCATTCACAAGGCATTAATATATTTAATATAAAGAATGGTTTGTTATGTGTTCCTTACCGATGATTGCTGAGAGTTGATTCTCATGATCTGCCATTACATATCTGTAGCCAAAGTATGCTAAGAATTCCAGCGTTCTCTGAATGTCCAGTAATGTGGTCAAACTAGGGTCAAAAGAGAAGTAAAAAATTCATATTACAGTTAGCACTTCACGCGTTTCCACCCACCCTTAAAGCGGGAGTGCACATCTTGTAGCTACTTGTGCTTACTTTATAGCAAACAATGCCTAATCAGTGCCTATTGGTCCCTATGATCCTCTTTTTCTTATGTTAATTGAGAGCTGATTTGATGAGATAACCACCTGTCAGTGACCACGCAGGGAGGTCTAATCCCTCCTGGCCAAACTAGTGCAGACAGGCTTTAAAATAATGATCGGCAGTTAGATATATATCGCAAAGTATGCCAAAAATTCCAGTGTTCTTTGAATATCAGTTAATCTGTGGTAAGAGCAAGAGAAAACAATTCATATTTCATCATTGTAGCTTTGTATGGTGGAGTGGTCATGATATTTTTTGCGAAAACAACATTTCATAAAATAATCCTAAAATATGAATTTCATGCCTCAAGCAATGAGAGGGAGGGACAAGGCACATAATTCCTTGGCTCATTAAATAAGGATCAGCTTCAATCTTATGTAAATTCTGGGTCAGTCCATATGTTCTCAGTAGTGTAAGGAGAACACCCATACAATTCAAAAGGAAGTTTTGCTTTAAAGGCATTTTTTAACAATGTTAAATCTGAGATACATGGCCCTATGTGTTATCATTGTCTGTAATATGGTAAAATATTGAAGCCCTACAAAATTGCACTTCAAAATGATCATGAAGTGCCTCAAAGAATTAAAAAACTTTGAGTGACTGAAGTATTATAAACAAGAAAAAATGAAATTTTGATTTCCAATCATAAATATCTTGATAATCAGACCGGCGATCGGCTTGTAAAAGTCATGGGATTCCTGACTGATTTAAAGATTTATAATTATGATTGCAGCATGAGCTAAATCCAGGATTTTGTTTCAGAATCTGAGGCAATGTTACAGTATCATTTGACTCTATGGACCAATAAAATTATATCTGATATAATCTGATCTGAATCTGATCTGATCTCAGAAAAGCTTATATTTCCTTCTATTCTCTGACTTTCAATGATTCCAAGACAAGTCCCTGACCCTACTATGTGTGTACTTACGTCCATTGTGATAGGTAACCATGTAACGTAATCCAACCCTTCTCATTGGTGCATACCGTCATGTTGACGTCAGGACCCCAAGGCATCATGGGACATGTCTGGAACAGAGTCTGTAACTCCGCTGGTGATAAGGCACCATCACGATCCTTTAAACAAACAAGTGGTTGAAAAGTTTCAAACATTAAAGGTATAGACCAGTCTTAGTAAAGTTACAGAAATATGTATATGGGACTACACGAACATGTGACGTAAAAATCTGTCACGATTTTTATGCTGCTACATGCTATATTTAGAATATTAAGGCATTTGAAGAGCCATGTTTTTCAGGGAACATTTGTTATCTGATGTTCTTCCACACTTGCATAATAACAATGATAACCCTCACAAAATTCACCTCTTCCCAGAACTCAACCTTCTCTTTAAGACTTACTTGCTCAAAAATAACATTAATCCAACTCAATGTGATTTAAAGCCTTTATAATTCTGTATAAAAATTATGTAAACTGACATCATTTTAATGGAATTGCATGTTTGGGAACAGATGATAACAAATTAGTACTACAAGTGAAATGCCACAGGTCTTCAAGACTGGGAACTGAAACAGCTTCACTCATAGTTTCTAACAGGATACACAAGTGTTCCGCATAATTACCTCTCGAAATCCAAATCCATGCTCTCCCCATAAATGGTTTGGGGGAGGGATTGCACAAATGCTTTCTTTGTACACTCACCAAATTGATAAAATAGGGAACCATGTGTATTCTTACAAATAAAATGAATTCAAGCTTACAAAGATAACCTCTTAAAGAAAATGATGTAAAGAAAAAGTAAAAAGTGAGTTCTTACCTTGTCATATTTCTCAAAATGAGATGTGAGGAACTGGTAGCCTAAATGACTCAATTCAGTAGAGCACCCTCTACCCACTCTCAACCTGATAAAACACAAATAAACACAAATAAGATCATATTCATGGAGATAGTATTTTTCTTTTAGAATTAGTCAGCTTGATTCCCAAATTGCAAGGTATGCGCAACAGGATATAATAATAATAATAATATCTAAGATTTATATAGCGCTGGTATACAAATACAGTTTCTAAGCGCTTTACAAAACAAATGAAAAGTATGTTTAAACTAAATATGTACTAAGGTTTAACAAGAAACGTGAAATGAACATAATGCTTAATTTAGACGGATTACGTAACTAACAGTGTATAACAATAACATGATAATAACATATGAAAATGAAAATACAATAATTAAGTAACATGAATGAAACAGCAATAACTATGTACTTTGGATAATGAATAGGACATGTGGTTAAGGTATGAAGATAGGGAATTACTTTGTGTTGAATAGATAGGTCTTAGGTCTACGTTTAATAGTGTCAAGAGTTGGGGATTCAAGGACAGAGATGGGGAGATTATTCCAGAGTTTAGGAGCACATACAGAGAAGGCACGATCCCCAAAGCGGGTGTGAGCATAAAACCTTGAAAGCTGGATGGAAAGTAAGATTCTCACAGAATCCCCCTTAGTTACTCTGTACTGTGTGCACTACCCAGGGTCTGTCATCCAATCAGCAGCACCATGAAGCTATCCCAAGATGGTGAAATTATAAAGTGATTCCTCCAACTTGTTTCTCAGAATGAATATAAGTTTTCATCAAATCAAACTGGAAGGTACGACTTTCCTTGGTTTTAATAAATAATAATGATGACAATTTATTCAGTTTAGCTACATAGAACATAAGTCTATTTCAAGAACTCAACAATATTCATTTCGCTCTTCCTCTTGGCACTTTCAACAGTAATGCAAAAGAACATCTAGAATGATTTCTATGGTCTTCGTAATTCAGTATATTCATAGCAAAACAAGGAAATTAGGTAGCAACAATCTTTCTATAACGTATTAGAATAGAAGTGCTCTTATATATCCTATATGTTTCCTACACTTGTTCTCACACCTAGCTCACTCTCCTTTTTTGAGTATGAATATTACTTTATGAGAAAGTTATTAAGGGATATTGAGAAGTCTTCTTACTTTGGTTGTAAGTAATCTGAGTTGAGTTTGAGTGAATCACTGTAGCCAAACTTCCTAAGGACCGTCCATGTTGTTTCATGTCTCCCTCGCTGAATGAACAATGTATGCAGGAATAGAAAACCTGGAAATAATAATAATAATAATAATAATAATACATTTATAGAGTGCAGAAACTATCCAACATTAAGTATATATTCTACTACGCCACAAGAGCTCCTGATATGCTTAGATTTACAGTTAATTGAAAAGATGTGTTTTCAGTTTTGATTTAAAGATATTCACAGATGGCGATTTCCTGACTTCAAATGGTAAGTTCAAAGTAGAAGATGGACGATCACCCGTCACTCCTCATTATTGGTAGAGCGGCAATATATTTGAAACATGCCTAGTTAATCGCCCCAAATCACCTAAAATAGTTTTATGTATACAGCTATTCAGTATAAAATCAACCTCCAAAATACATTACCTGTCTTCCTATTGGTTTACATATAGGGCGTATGAAGAGAATAAAGAGTAACATTAAACACAGCTTACAGATCCAAGTTGGACTTGGCTTCCATGTGGGCCCTATTCTCAGCCAGCGCCTTTTTTGTACAATATAGTGCATTCAAACATGCAATATCTCTGTATAGAAGTAATATTTGAAGTTCTGATTTGGAGTATGGTATAGCAACATGAAACCCCTAAAATATAGAATTGGTGACTGGTACACTTTAAATATCCATGATTTAAGACGATAATATTATACATGATCTGTCATGACTTATCAGTATTATATTATAGTAGGACAACCCTTACTACATGTTAAGCAAACACATAGACCTCATGGCAGCTAAGCCATGCATGCTTTAAAGTCTACTACTACCTGTTGGAAGCTGATCTTGGACAGGAGTTGAGGTTTTCATTCAGTGTTTTTTTCTTTAAATTTATAATTCACAGGAAGTTATCATTATCACCCAATTATTTGTGTTAGAAAAGCAGGATGCTGACTTTTAACTACCTAGTACTTTCACAGTCAACACTTTGTATCAACCTGCCTTCAATTTGAACAGGTTCATGACTCTTAAAAAAACTTAGCTCAAGATTTCACTTTTTATCACCGTTACCATGCTATGGGTCACAAATCAGGGCCAAGGAATTAACATTTGAGCGCATTTTAACAATGAAACCAAATATTACTGATCAACATTTCACTCATGAAAGTTCGATTGTTACAATTACATGTAATTAGTTATACAGAAAGGGTTAGTCACAACAAATGTGTATAGATGTTTTTATAAGATGATGACGTGGATCCTAATCAAATGATTGGTTGAGAGCGTACACGTGACCAGGCATACATTTTGCCTAACACGTAATATTGATACTGACCGGGCATTATCAAATGCTAATGACCATTCATGTTATCTCGTTATAAACATCATTTTATAAAGCAAATAAAACAAATTATATACATCATTTTGTTCGGGCATTAGTAAAATTACCCACACTTGGTGCTTTAAAACAATTCAATGCCCTCGGCTAATAGACTGTTCCAAAGGTACCTTGTGTGGGTAATTCTTACTAATGCCCTCACTGCTGTGTATTATTTGTATAATGTTGACTGACCTATCTGAGTGAGTCCATTGTTCATTACACCTTCTGGTATATTTTTCCTAACTACTGCTTTCACATCATCTAAGGCCTGAGGCTGGAGTGGTGCGTTGAAACATCTCCTCTGTGGGTCACAAAATCAAATATAACCAATACACAATTACAATGAGATATGCAACATATTCAAACTCACTAACTGCTGTGATATTACAAAATATTATCTCAAAGATCTAAGCACTGATCTGATTCCATATGAAGAGGATTCTCAATGGAGAAAAGAAAGAAAAGAAAAACAAGTCCGGTGGAATAGATGTCACTTATTAGGTTTAGGGTTTCAAAATGTGGGTTTGAAAAGGGATAGAGATTTAGGAGAGAGACAAAGGGTGAGGTATTTAAGTAATATTGACTGCCTTCTGGGCAATACGACATATATCGCACGAACCGAAGGTGAGGGTGATATATGACAAGTCGTATTGCCCTGAATTAGGCAGTCAATATTACTATTATTAACCACATCAGACATCTAGAGCAAACAAGAAACTCTTACTATCTTATACTCTTAAATTATGTAGGCTACACAGGGTCTCCTAGCATTAGAAGTTGCAAAAACATTGTCAAACCAGCACTGTTCATCTTTGACAGATTTTTGATACACTGCAAACAGTTTGCCTAGGGTGTGATTGTTACGTCACAAAGAGTTCGCGCAAAGTGCGCATTTTCTTATACACGATGCGCGATGTAAATTACAATAGCTGATGCGCGATGTAAATTACAACTGGCACTATATTATTGCTCACTAGTTTAACACGCATTTTGCCATTGACTTTTCTGAGCGGGCTAAAATATATGTCCATTGGATTACTGTATAACCTATATTGCCCGCCAAATTACACACAAAATCCCATTGACTTTTCTGAGCGGACTAACTTATTGTAATTTTGTTCACTTGTCCATCAAACCTTGAGGGCAATAACATTTAAAAATTTCCCTGCTCAGATGTCTGATACGGTTAATGATCTTTCATATTTCATCCAATTGAAGCACTACTTGATACTTTTGGGAGAGAAGTAGAATCATTAGAAAAGGGGTATTCATTCGTGTGTGGGTGAAGTCTTAAAAAAAAGGACTAGGGAATAAAAGCAAAGAAAGAGAGACTTGATTTAGCAAACAGTTCGATGGTCACCATCAGGTATGGAATAGATGTAAATTCCCTTAATATCCCAGTCTATTCACAGATCATTATTACACACCATACTGGAATAGCAGCAAAACCACATGTGTGGGAGACTGGAGAGTGCTTCAGACCTTTTGATATATTTTAATGCAACATTATCAAAGTACAAAAATGCATGATTACCCTAAAACATAGAAGAGATAAAATAGTGTAGCAGTGACAGGTAAAGTAGTGGATTAAAAAACAGGGATCCCATTTAAATCTATTTCATTCAACGAGTGTTATCAAAGAGATATGTTGGGTTACTCAAAGCTAAATCTCCCCATTTTTTTCTCCCCGATTCCGTATTTTCATGTTTATTTTCCCATAATTTAAATTTGCATAGTAATTTATAAACAAAACCCCGCCTACCTGAAACAAGTTGAGTTCATAGTCATTGAGAATGCCGTCATTGTCCAGGTCACAGATGTTGAATATTCTACAAAGCGCCCTCTTACATTCTGGTTTGAGTTCTTTATCTTCTGCTGAATACAATGGACCTGTAGGGTGAAGGACTGCTTTCTGTGCGTAGTAGAAGACTTCAGAGATGTTCTTCAGATTCTTTGCTGAACACTGATGAATCAAACAAAAGGGGTTATATTACAGAAGACTGATTATAAACATTGTCCTTTCCTGCCCTCTACATACACATTTCAGTAGCTGTTAATAGGCATAGGGACTGGGTAACTTTGTCTCAGAATCTGAATAAAAATCCTGGATTTAGCTCATGCTGCAATGATAATTATAGACCTTTAGGTCAGTCAGGAACCCCATGAAGTTTACAAGCCGATCACCCATCGGATTATCAAGATATCTATGATTGGAAATCAAAATTTTAAAATTTGTTTACCTAACGGTTTTCATAACACTACAGTGTATTTGGGGAAATGAGTATGGTAAAACCCGTCACTCAAAGATTTTTACTTTTTTGAGGCACTTGATGATTATTTTGAAGTGCAATTTTTTTAGGGCTTCAATTTTACACCATATCACAGACACTGATAACACGTAGGGCCATGCATCTCAGATTTAACATTGTTAAATGATGCCATTAATAAAAGTTGGGTGAAGAGAAAAGTGATGGAATGGTGACTTAACTGACCTTCACACGTTTTTAATTACATACTAATTTTTTAGTAAAATTTTGTCTCAGTTGTATTTTATGCACAATTGGAAAGCACAATTCAAAAACAAGGTAAATGTTTATGTCTTAATTCAATCTACTTTGAGAAATGCATTGACCAGTGGTTTTTCCCTTCACCACAGCCCCCCCCCCCCCATTAATATAAAAGCTGGCATAATATCCATTATGTGTCCAATAAAGCTACTATTTTAAACTGAAAAGGTAACTATAGTTAAATGAACAATTACTAGAGCCCTTTTGCAAGTATCTAACAAAATAAACCATATTGGTAATGTCCACATTGCTCCTCACCTCAACACATGTTTCAATCTCTGCATAGTCATTCATGATGGGTACGACCGTCTCCAAGCTATTAGCATCTGCTTGATCAGACTTGTTCCCTACGATGATGACAGGTGTCAGGTGATCTGACCCCAAGGTGTTCCGTATCAGGGGTAACCAATAGTCTGTGATGCTGTCTATTGTCTCCTTGGTGTTCACTGCGTACACCACACATATCACATCAGCCTGGTGGCAAGAAGAAAGAGGTGCAATATTTAGCCGTCATCTCGTAAAGCCCATCTGTACTAGTGTACAGGAGGGATTAGACCACCCTGCAAGGTCACTGGACAGGTGGTTATCTCATCAAATCAGCTCTCAATTAACATAAGAAAAAGAGGATCATGGGGGACCAATGGTCACCGGTTAGGCATTGTTTGCTATAATGAGGGAGCAAGTAGCTACAAGTAGTACAGTGGGGCTTTAATTCCTTTTGTGTTGTTGTAGAGCTTCACATAGTATTTATGCATATTCTATAATAAAACAATGTCATAATAGTTCATTTGCAAAAAGAATTCTTTTGTAAGTAAAAAAATGTGTCAGTTTTTTCCTACAGATTTAGACATATTGGGACAGACTAACTTAAAATGATTTGATTTAAGATATAAATAACATTGGTCAAGCTGTATTGACAACTTTTTGCAGAATGATAGACAATCTTTTGTTTTTATACGTCTGAAATTCCTGTCATTTTGTGGATCTCAAACAAATATCTTTCTGGAAGGTATCTAAACATATAGATGTAGAGTAGGACCATACATGTATACCACTCCCCCCTTACAACACTATGGCAATATCATACAGATGATACAATATTTGAAATGAAATGCCTAGAAGAGCATTTTTCCAACTTACCCTTTCTATTTCTTCTAAGAGAATCTCATCACTCTGCTCTCGAGCTAAAGTAGAGCAAGAAGTATATTTGGAAAGTAAACTTGTATTAAACTTGGAAAATAAATCAGTTTATCATCAGACTGCATAGATTACATGATCTCTAAGGTATGACTACAAATGCTACCAACAAATCTGGGATAAGATCATTACATTTCTGATTTACTTTTCACATTTCTTTTCATTCAAAGATGCTATTAACATGAGCAAGATGAGGTTTATGTATCTCTGTCACATGGTAGGGGTGGTGTGGTCGAGTGGATATGCGGCACTAATGTCCTTTGGCAAGACATTAATCTACATTTGCCACTCGACCCGGTGAGGTAAATGGGTACCTGTACTACCTCGTAGGATTATTCCTTGAAATGCACTGTGCGCCTGATAACTTCTGCCGGATCTAAACCTACATGTAGGGTAATAATTTCTGAAGCTCTTTGGAAGCACATAGGGACATTACATAAAATGCTATATGTGCTATACAAGAACCAATTATCATTATTTATTATTATGGTAGGCATCTCTTGTAAGCCAATGTAGAGAGACTTAAAGTACATTAAACCAGCCTCCTACCTGAGAAATCTACTATGTGGGTGGGGACTTTCTCTGGGGTCACATCGGGTGGTATTGTGATCTCTTCTGCTCTCGCCGGGACCTGTCAGCAACATCATAAAGATAATACAGTTAAGGTTTTTATGATGAAACCTTTCAAATGACTGTACATTGCGCAAAACTTGTATCAGTAAGACAGGGTTCACAAGGTAAGATTTTCTGTGATTAACAAAGTAATTTGTAAACTAGTTTGATCAATCAAGGGATTTCCAACATAGAACTTCATGAATATCTGAATCTAAATGAACAGAAACACTTTATTGTAGTCTTTAAATTGACCAAGTTGCTTTGACATCCCTTGCGAGACATCAAACTGGATTCTCCCTTTTAAAACAAGGAAAACATCAATAATTAATTTTATAATAAATTTATGCACTGACCTCTTCTTCAGGGAACTCATCGCTGACAAGCGTCAAAATCAGAGATGTCTTTCCAACACCAGCTACAAAGTAAACAAAATAACGTCAAATATTATTGAATGAAATCAGCAGCAATCGACAGAATTCACCCTTCAATCATAACCAATGGTATGCCTTTGTGTAAATCCTAATATCTACGATGCAAATTCATGACAGAAAGCCCTTTACTTCTACAAGAGCCTGATCCCAAGATCAAATTTTCCCAATTACATGTATACATGTACAGGTAGATAATCATAAGAATTATTGTGACGATAAAATTCCTAATGGTGAGCCGAGCACTTTTCTTTGCACTTAAATAACAATCTAGACCTATTTTTGGCCAGAAATGTCTCATGCATATTCTAAGCGAAAATGTATGGAGAGTTGGAGACGTCAATTTAATCTACTAACTAGTCACTTTTGCATTCCTTGACAATAATAAATAAAGTACAGTCATTTTTACATAGCGCATAATAATAAATTCTCTATGCATTCAAACTTGCATTATCTCTTTTTATAGAAGTAAAATTGGAAGTTCATGTTTGAATATTGTATCGAGATGTCTACCTCATTACATAGCAAAATATTTTTGGTGATAGGTATTAATATCACTTTTTTTAACTTACCATCTCCTAAGAGAAGAATGCGTACATCTCTTCTGCCATACATGGTGAGTCTCACTCTCAACTACTTACAAGGATGTATGAGAACTGCTCAATACAGATGGTAATACACATGACCTGCAATGACAACCATCGTAAAGAATGTTTAACAAGTTTGGAGGAGTATTTTCTCTGTGATTATCAGAGGGCTCTACACTAACCTTGTTGGAGGTGGGAACATTAGTCCTATTTGAAAATTAAAGAATTTTATGGTGTAGAATTAGATTTTGGGTGCCCATGATTCCTGGGACCCATTTCATAAAGCCAATCAGAAGCAAGGATTTCAGTAGCTTATAACAAGCACTGGTGATTTCGAATGACTTTGGAAACTGTTCTTTTAAAAATGTACACATTTTTTGTCTTGGTTTTCTCAAAATGAAAGAAAAATTTCATGGAAACAAGATTTCCCAGAGGATCTCTCAAATTTTAATTTCTAAATTGTCTACAATGTACCGAGAGAACTGTAAGAAAGCTCCACCACATGATTGAGTAGTATCAGCGCTCTGCGGGTGTAGGGTTCCCTATCCACGCGCTGGCAATGCGAAAAAACGGATTCCGCATAATAAAATACCCCCACTTCACCGTCTACTCCTACTCCTACTCCTAGGTTGTCTGTCTCTCGGAGGATTAATCGCTCCTAACCTGAAAGTTTCTGTACAAAGTCAATGTGAAATGCATCAAGGAGCGTCATCGTGGAATTTGTTTTTAGCATCGCCAACGTGTGGATAAAAAAAAAGAATCGTCCTCAAAACTGCGGATGATATTTTACAGGACTCGTCTGTGACGGTCTGTCCATGTTTACCAAGTCGATCATCATTTATGCGGACTATCCTTATTCTCGTACCAGCGCCCCTACTAAAAACATGAATGTGTAACAACATCTTTACAACCATCCATGTCAAAAAGTCGGCGCTTGTTCAGTAAGGTATCCAAAATTTGGCAATCCTATACTTTAGTGTGTTTTATTATTTTGGGTTTCTAACTTCAGTTTAACCCTAACCCTAACTTACTGAACAAGCGCCAAAAAGTCAAAACTGTCCCGTCTTGTTTCTGATATTCATATTCTGGAAAAAATGGTAACATTCTAAGAATTAAGGTATGCTCATGCATCTACACTCTCTGTAATCTCATGTAGAATATTTTCATATGAAAATTGTGAAAATCACAATTACTACAAAGTTCCCGAAATTGTGATGCAGCCTACGTGAAAGTTTCTTGATTACAGTGCGCCGGGTACGTGGGAAGAGTTCTTGTCTACAGTACCAGTGCACAGCTCAGTGCACGGCGACGGTCCCGGTGCGGCGGGAATTCACCGACCGCTTAGCCATGCCCACTACACTGCCATCGCATCGCGAGCACTACCACTATTTCATTCATTGCACTACAATTATACACAGGACAGAGTCACCTTCAAACAAATTTCAGTTCAACTAAGTAATTATATTGTCTGTATACTTCAATATGGACCATAGAATAGGTAAAATATCCTGGAAATATACACTTACCGCTTACGCCATTATGTAAATAGGTAATTTAACAGACTAATTTCAATCTGAAATAAAACTTACGTGACTCCGTGCACTACCGGTACAAAGTTCAAGCGACATGCGCAGTTCAGACCACCGTAAGAGCTAGCTCAGATCCCAGGCCCAATCCGCTTGCATTTCGAATTCTTTGATTGATTGATTGATTTTTATTCGACAAGCTTCCAACATACAACAATATACAATAATAACAGATTAAAAATAAGTCAGCTTGAACAGGATAACCCACGAAAGCTCGAGAGCTTATTTCCAGTGGGGTCCCTTATATACAGACATGTATAAAATTAATAAGTTAAAATAGTAATATTTACAGACAGATAAGAAAATTAAAAGAACTAGCTACTTATTAAAGATAATAATAATAATAACAACATTAAACTGATGATAGAAATGATATTAAGTACAAGAAGAAAAAGAAGAAGGAGAAGAAGAAAAAGAGGAGAAGGAAGAAGAGGAAAATAATGATGAATTTGTAGAATTTCTATAACGTACGAAAACATAAGTGAAAAAGTATGAACCGACAGAAGAATAAAAATTTCAATCATATAACATGTCATTCACTTCTCTTCTCTGACTGTCAAGTATTAGGTATTCCTTTAATTTCCTCTTAAAATGATCATAGTTTCCTATTTCTTTTACACCATTGGGAAGGGAATTCCATAATAAAACGAATTTCCAATACTACCTACTCTTTCTGGTAAGCTAAAGTTGAATCGTCTATTTCTTGTATTATAATCATGTACGTCAGTAACAAGATCGAAGTTGGATCGAATATAATGATTCGACCTAGTATGATATATTTTATGCACGTGATGCAATACGAGTTGTTTTGATCTTTGGTCGACTTCAAGAAAACCAGCTTTAGAAAGTTCGCTGTAGCCAACATGAGTTCTTGGACCAGAACAGTTGATAAATCTCACCATTTTGTTCTGTATAATCTTCAACTTCTTTTGATCTGACTTGTTTATGTTACTATACCATGCAGGGTTAGCATAGTCAAATAAACATTGAATAAGAGCAAAACAGAGTGTACGTCTTGCTTTTAAATCCATACAGTTGATATCTGTACAAAAATTTCAGACGAGAATTTGCTTTTTTTACAACTGATTCTACTAAAGATGAAAATGAAATTGCGCTAGCCAACTCAATGCCTAAATACTTCACAGACTCTTTTCTCTTGATTGCTTGATTCTTGTGTGTCACTTTGAATTCAAATGACTTTTTAGAACTACTTTTAGAACAAAATAAAATGCTTTCTGTTTTTCCCAAGTGTAAAGAAAGCTTATTATCAGTCATCCAATCGACACACGTAGACAGCTGTTCATTGAGCTTTTCCTCAATATATTTAGGATCAGGATTTGAATAGAGTAGTACGCTGTCATCTGCGTACAATAATAGTTTGAAGTCTTTTATACAAATACACATATCATTTATATAACTTGAAAATAGAATTAGGCCTAAAATGCTACCCTGAGGAATACCGCATGTTATAGGCATTAGTTTGGAACGAATATCATGAATGGCCACTACTTGGTGCAGATTAGATAAGTAGGATCTGAACCAATCTAAACTTGCCTTATCAAAACCCATTAGTTGTAACTTCTTCAATAAGACGCAATGATTAACTGTATCAAAAGCTTTTTGCAGATCAAGGAGCACCATACCAACGAAGCGCCCTTGGGAAGTTTCTCTCCTCAAATAATCAGTCAAATGAATTAGACATGTTTCAGTCGAATAATCATGTCGAAAACCGGATTGAAATTCATAAATTATATCATTTTCTTTGAAGTATTTTTCAATTTGAACACAGACCGATTTTTCTAGAATCTTTGATGCTACGCTTAAAACACTAATAGGTCAGTTGCTAACATCAGTTTTATCTTTCTTTTTATAAAGTGGAGTCACTTTTGCTTTTGTCACTATGACTTAACAAGTTTTATTTATTTTGTTGAAATGGAAAATATGTTCTAAGATTAAGGATTTTAGAAAACTTTCAATTCAATTCAAAGTTTATTCAACACTCTTCATAAAAACATTTAAAACATACAAATACAGAATGGAGTTATAAAAAAAACAAGAAAGTGATAACAAATACAATGACAATTTATAAGAGCATTTGGGATAGACAGAAAGGAGGGATTCCTTATATAAAAACCTACCCCTAAAAACACACATACAGGAAAACGAGAACAAAAGAACAGAACAAAAAAACAAAGAACACACTAAAACTTACTATCATGCACGATCAGAGTAAAAAAAAGTTTCAAATTTGCCCATGCTATTAATACTGATTATTATACTTATTTATCAGAAATTGTTTTTATTTAATTTAAAAAAGATTGAGAGTTTTGCATTTTTTTAATTTCCTGAGGTATACTATTCCAAAAAATAGTGAATTTTTCATACAAGTCGTTCTAATCTTGGAGAGGTGATATTTTAGGGCATTTCTAGTATTAAAATTATGCACATCATAATTCAAGTTAAAACATGTTGATAAAAAAGTAGGCAAATTGCAATTAAAACATGAAAACATGAAAACTGCAATATAAAAATTATGCCTATCTTTTACATTAAAAATTCTAAGTTTACAAAATAAAGGATTACAGTGAGCATAATATTGGGAGTGAGTTATAATGCGTATTGCTTTCTTTTGAAGCTTAAGTAACCTTAACATATCATTTTTATTACATTTGCCCATGCAACTATACAGTAATTTAAATATGGTGTTATTAAAGTATAATACAACATTTTCAGAATATTTAAAACAAGGGGGGGGGGGGTCATTAATGAAGCTTGCTAACATCCAGTAGTACCGCTAGTAGCAGTAGCTGCAGTATTATCATTTATTAGTAGGCCTGTAGTAGAACTAAAAGTTTAGTGAGTAGAAGTAGAAGTATAGTAGAAGTACATGTAGTACTATAGTATATAAGTAATAATCAGTGGCGTAATGAGCAACATCTTTTGGGGGCAGAAAAACCCTGGAAAATCATGTCATTTCAGCAACAATTGAAAAGCACTAGTAGCGAATTAGAGATAGGCCTAATACCACGTTCAATTTTTTTTTTTTTTAAATTTTTGTTGTTGTTGATTTTTTGTTGTTGATTTTGTTGATTTTGTTGATTTTTTTTTTTTTTTTTTTTTTTGGGGGGGGGGGGGGGCAACTGCCAGTGGTAATCGTAGTCTTGCTAGTATTAGTAGTTATATTAATTTTCATACATTGAAAGTGGCCATAACTGTATACAGAACTTATTTGTCCCTCTGCAACCATGAAGATGAATTATGTTGTCATTATATGAAAGGCTAGCTGTTGAAGAACATGGACAGTTGAGT